>JARFOE011008120.1:0-12731 GCA_031763465.1 Squatina squatina
ATTCTCAAGGAATCCCGCACTTCTCTCACAAACGCAGACTGACAGCCTCCCACAGTCTGCACTTCAGGAATAGCTTCCCTCCCACAGGGGACACGCTCTTTTATAATGGCCTCAGATGTGAGGACGGAGGTATCTGTAAGCTCCATGAAATAGATGAGGGCACAGAAGGAGGCCATTCAGCCCGTCGAGCCTGTTCTGGCTATGAAAGATCAGTCATGCTCAGTCCCAGCCCCTACCACCCCACCGCTTTTTCCATAACTCTAAGTTCCTCACTCAAGTTTTTCTCTACTTTATCAAAACCTCTGGTCCGCCACCTCTTAACCCTCTCTGTCCCAAGGAGAACTTTTGCAACTTATCCAACCTCTCCTCATAACTAAAGCCCGTCATCTCTCACAACATCCTGGGAAACATCCTCTGTACCCTTTCTAAACCTTTTACATCTTCCCTGAAATGTGGTGCCCAGAATTGTCCACAATACTCCAGCTGAGGCCTAAACAGTGATTTATATCTCTTTACTTTTATATTCTTTTCCCTCTATTTGAAAATACAATTAACCCCCGTGCTTTTCCATCCACCTTTCTAATTTGACGTCCCGCCATTAAGGATTTGTTTATATGGACTTTGCTCAGTTCAAAATTATTTCCATAGTATTCCACCTAAAGTGCATAATTTCACAATTCTCCACATTGAACTACATCTTCCGTGCTTCTGCCCATGTCACAATCCTGTCGACCATCTTGAAGTGTATAACTATCTTCATCACTCTCTACTACTCTGCAAACCTGATAATGCTGTTCGAGGCTTGTTGAGAAGAGTAATGGACCCAAATCTGACTTGCGGGGAATACCACTGCAATAATCCTCATCCGATAACACCACCCTTTGCTCCCTTTCACTGAGCCAAGTCTTACCGTGATTTGGCCTTCATTTCATGGGCTTCTGTCGTCATAACAATCCTCCTGTGCGGGTGTGATGTGTGTCTACAAATATCGTGTTTATATGATGACTGCCAGTTTAATGTTTATTTTTGCACATGAATAATCGTGTTTCAAAAATGTAAAGGTGTACAATTGCATCTGTGATAATTCTAAACGAAGTGGGGAGTACTTCTGTGCATTGGTGTGTATCTGTGTGTTATTTATAATTGTATGGTGGTGGCCTATTTTATGTATAAATGTATTTGCCAGTAATTTAACAGTACTGTATTGAGAAATATTACAAAATGCATTTAGAATGAAGACATTCATTCATGCTGCTCCCCAATAAATGAATAAATATTACAGATCTATGTAAATACATTTGTAAGCACCAGATTCATGAAATGCATTTACAATTTAAAACAGTCAAAAATAAATTTATATCCACAATGGATATTTAGATTTATCGCAAGATTTGAATTCAGCATTTCCTGCCCGTCTAAAGTGATTGAAGATTCAGTGCTTTCTCCGCCCTGCTTCTACACATGTCTTCTTCACCAGAAATTAACTGATAGCCTTGTTTTGCACAATGAATGAAAGAAAGAGAGTGTAACGGAGCCGGTTTGAAATGTTCATTGCTTATGGCACCAGAAACCTAGTGTTTGTTTTGTTAATCTTGTTTCTCAGTGAAAAAAAATCCCTGACATCAGTTTTCTGCTCGGGCTGAAACCGAAGACATTTCGCAAAGTGAGGTGAAGGTGATCATCGCTACACTAATGAAATCAACATTTTACTGTATGCCCATAAACAGAACTTAGCCTTCTCGCTGAACACTTCTGCAGTGAACGTTTAGATGCAGGTGTTCCCAGAGAAGTTGGCTGTTGGAACCTTAGATTGAAAGTGGACCATTAATGTCAACTCGTTCATCGTGGGCATGTGCTTCACTTAGAATAATGGTCGAAAACTTTCAATGAAGTGGGAGTATTTCTGTGCTCCCATTCGGCACGTTCGCTCAGGTTCATCGATTTTTACTCTAAGGATAGTTCAGTTCGAACAATATTATATTGGAGAATATTATTTTTCTCCGAAATAGCCAATCCGGTTAAGTTTAACACACTTTGCCCCAGATTCCTGGAGTTAAGCCCAGAACACTTCCGAATATGCTGTGTGTAAAATGTGATGAGGATAAACATTGAGAACATGCAAAGAGCAGAATAAATTATTGACTGTACCACATTGACCATGTTAGCATTTCTATCATTCTGCAAAAGAACATTGTCTGTTAATTAAGGGTGATTAAAACAAAAAAAAATTCACATTAGATGCCTGCAATCAATTTCATAAAGTTTTGAATTAAAAACAGTTTTGCAAACGTTACGGCCTTCTCCAGGAATTGAATCTGAACTCGGATGGTAAAAGCAGCAAATGTTAACCACTCTGGGTAACATGTCTGATTGCAGAATAAAGGGTACAAATCACATCGGGATCATAGTTGTTTTTAACGTTGACAGAAGTCTAGATAATTCCGGAATTATTATTTTTTTTGCTTACAGTAAACAGAATGTTGCGATAAACCTGGCCCATTAGTTCAGCAGTATCAGGGACAAAGGCGCCCGATGATCTAATTTATTAGTGGAATGAACAGATACAAAGCACAAAATCAGTAAAGTGTTCCACGGAGCTTGATAAACCATAGATTCATCGCATCATAGAAACTTACAGCACAGAAGGAGGCCATTCGACCCATCCTGCCTGTGCCGGCTCTTTGAGAGATCTGACCGATTTAATCCCACATCACAGCCTTTTCCCCCATGACCCTGCTAATCTGCTCTCTTCAAATACATGTCCAATGGCCTTTTGAAAATTCCTATGGATTCTGATTCCATCATCATTTCAGGTAATGTGTTCCTGAGCGAACAACCCTCTGCGTAATTATAATACTCCTAATGTCCCATCTAGTTCTTTTGCCTATTATTATAAATTCCTGACCTCTGGTTGTCGCTCCACTCACCAGATAAATGCATGTTTCTCTCCTTGTTCTATTATCATCCTTCATAATTTGAAATATCTCCATTTGGTCACCCTTTAAACGATTCTCTTTCAGGAGCATTAGCCCATTGGTAGTTTTCTGACAGGAACAGTTCAACTGGGCCAAAGAAGCAGGTCCAAATAATTCCATAAAATTCGTCAGAGAACTGAAACAGTTGCTAGTTTGTAAGTGGGATTCGAAACCGCATCGCTCTCAGAGCACTATGGCCTAACCGTAGAACCTGAGACTGCTCGGCTATTAGAATGACTGAGAAAACCGTCAACATGCGTGAAATTCTCCACAGATGTCCAACGAAAGCTCCACTCATTCTGATGCTCCCCAATTGAAGGCAGAAGGCTCATTGACCTCAAACAACATCACGTCTTTCCTACACTAAAAACTCTCAATCCTTTCCTCCCTTGCCGCTTAAAACATTTCACTGAATGAAACCACAGAAGTCACAAAATAAATTGAGTATTTTAAGGGTTTAACGTTCTTGTGGAGCTCGCTAATTTTCCTCACCTAATCTCCTGAATCAATCTTTCTCCTCAGGATATTTATCATAGAATTATACCGCACAGAAGGAGGTCATTCTGCCGATCGTGCCTGTGCAGGTTCTTTGGTAGAGCTACTCGATTAACCTCACTCCCCTGCTCTTTCCCCATAGCCCTGTAATTTATTTTTCATTCCAGTGTTGAGACAGTTCTCGTTGAAAGTTACGAATGAATCTGCTGCCACCGCCCTTTTAGACACTGCGTTCCAGATCACGACAAATCACTGTTTATTCATGACACAATTGCTTTAACCTGGAGCTGGTCCAGCTGCTATCAGTCCCACATGACCAGTCCAATTCTGGGACTGTGGCTAGTTTTGTTCAGAAAGAGGTTTGATTGGAACGTCACACCTGTGACACCAAGGGCGATGAAGCAGGAGAGATTGTAACCTCTGACAGAATCTGAGGCCAGTCAGAAATATCTGTGCACCTGAATCCAGATCCACAATATTGTCAGTTTTGACCATTTCATTCTTATTGTGCCTCTTCCTCTTCGGTAACATTCTATGATTCTAAGATCTGAGATTCTGTCAGCTGTGATGTTAGAATAAAGTAAACTCACTCTGTGTCCCTCCCACTCACTGGACACACTTGTCCCCCTGTTAACCAGAGACTGAGTCCCTCCACACCCTCTTCAATCGCCTGTTCCAGTCTGTCCCGGTAGAATGTCATCAACTGGAACAGCTGGTAATTGTCGCACTTTGTCAAGAGCTCAGTGATAGTAGAGTTCGGATCTGTGAACACCAATGGAGAAAACTAAACACATTATCGGCGTTCTATCCGGGCGGCGACATTTCCTATTATAACAACCGGCTGTGAGGCAAAATTTCCAAAAAAGAGCCTTCTGAAAACCCAGATATACCGCGTGTGCTACATTACATTCACCTGCAGAGGAACTTCTTAACGGAATATCGTGCAAAATTGTCCAGTACGATTTAACTTCAACTTGTGGATTCCATCCTCCCCTTCTCTCTTTATGCTCACTAATTCGACTTTGAAATAGAGTTTCCAGGATTTTTGCCACAATGCAGCCTCCCCCTCTCTCTCATATGCACTGTTCGATAGTCTGCAAAGCTTGCCGACAGAAACGCTACTTTCCTTCCTGTTCCACAAATATATACATGTGGTTTATATCTGAACATAACCCCAGGGAACATCCTGATGGTCGAGCGCTGTCATGGAACTGCGTATTATTACTGGCATCCACAACTATTCCCCTCCAAATGTTAGAATCAGGATTATTTTGGTCTGTCCAGTGCAACCCTAACCCTGCCTCACAGTTAATAGATCACACTGCCCAGAAGGACGAGGCAGATTGTATATGTGAACAGCATCGCCCGTAATTTCCTAGCATCACACATTACCCAGACTTGTACATATATCGCCCTTGATTCATCGTCGCTCGGTTACAATTATAACTCCCTACCTAAAAATTTCAGTGCCGGCAGTTGTATGAATTCCTCTCACTGATTCCCATGTTTCCCAACTTCCAGTCACATCAGCGGACACCATTTCGACTGTTTCATTCCCCCTTCTGTAAAACCATTGTTGGTCGTCGGTTCAGATCATGATTTCCCTTTCCGTCTTCCTGACAACTGGGGCCTAATAACCTGAACCGTTCCCTCCTGCTCCAGCCCAGCAGCCGTACATTGACTTTCCCAGAGATGGTCCCGCCGGTACTGAATGTTCTTCCTCTGACACCAGGGGGGCAACTTACTATTCTCGACCTGCGCAGGGCTGCAGAAGCGTCTGTCTATTCACCTCACTCTAGAATCTCTCACCGCTATCGCTCTGTTATTCCTATGCCACACCTGCCTCCCTCCACCGCCGAACTCGGGGTGGCCTCCTGCTCCTTGGTGTTGGACTGCTGCTCTGAAAGACCATCCGCTGCCTATTTCCGTCTACCAGTCCCAAATACCAGGTATCTATTGGACAATTCTAGTACTCAGGGGCTCCCTCCACCTGTGGCTGCAATGCCCCGCTAGATATTCACCCATTTCCCTCTTTCCACTCAGTCCCTCCCTGTTTCCTCTTGCAGGTTCTTGCTCGAGATCTGGACCCTTCGGCAATGCAGAAATTATACTTTATAGAATTATCTGCATCTACTTGTGTCCTTTCTCATTCTCGCTGAAGCTATTGGATTTTCTCCCCTGTTTGGACCTTCAGCCATGGCGGTGATAGGCGTTTCCAGAATGTTGTGCTCTGTAATAACTATAATAATAAATATAAATATAAATATAATTTAACATAAATATTAAAAGGAGAACATAGCCGAGTTAAACATGATATCAGACCATCCCCACCCCATCAGTACAACAGCTGTTAGCTCCGAGATTGAGAATTTCCCAACTGTTAGGATCATCTCTCAGGTGTGACACAGACAGTGAATTCCAGTGGGTCCAGCCGATCTCGACAAGCGAGTTTCAGACGGGCTCCCGTCGGCAGAGTTTCCACACTGGGAGCGCCCATTAACAGGTTTTAATCACATAGTGCCGGCCAACACTGGCCTTATTCCTGGGGCAGAGTATATTCTGCAGGGAAATATAGAGCAGAAAATCATTGATGAATTAAATTATCCTTCATGCGGTAATGTATTAATTTTATTGATAGATTTCGGTTTCATGTTATTTACATGATGTGTTTTGATGCGTTATAATGGTAATTCCGAGTCAGAAGTTTGCAGATTCAAGTCCTGCTCCAGAGCACAAAAATCTAGGCTGACAGTCCAGTGCAGTGTTGAGGGAGTGCCGCACTGTCAGAGATGCCGTCTTTTGGATGAGACATTAAACCAAGACCCGGCTGATGTCTCAGGTGAACATAAAAGGTCCCACGGCACTATTTCGAAAAAAGAGGAGGTGAGTTTTCCCCGGTGTCCTAGTCAGTATTTATCCCTCAATCAACATCACAAAAGGCAGATTACCTGCTAATTATCAGACTGCTGTTTACTGGAGTTTGCTGTGTGCAAATCGGCTGCCGAGTTTCCAACAATACAACAGTGACTGCACTCGAAAAGTACTTCACTCGCTGTAAAGATCTTTCGGACATCCGGTGGTCGTGACAGGCTCTATATAAAACCAAGTCTTTCTTTCATTTTTCTTAATGAATATGAGATCTGTCCCTGTATAAACTACATAGCTGAGTATGATTCCTCTGGTCTGTATGTGCCGTGCCATTGTCCAGGTGTTCAATGAGTTGTGTTCTGATTGGTGCTTCTATTTGAATATATTTCCCATAACTTTTATGTCGCTCGAACCTGACTAATGACCACTGTAAGAGCTGAGAACATTTACCACTGTTCCATTAACATTAACACTATCATATAACGTCATGAATCATGTAACGTTAAACAATGAGGTGATGCACAGCATTAATTTGTGGAATAGCTTTTGGTGAATTACAATCTCAGAAATGTCCCTACATATAGAAGAGCTTGATCTGACTGCTGTCTTACAATGATAATTCTCCACTCGTGCTTGTGCTTCGCTGTATCTGCCCACGTCCTTTCAGCGTCCTTTCCTTTGCCCACTTTGGAAATGTAAAAGCGAATCAGTCTAGGATCATTCATTTCTCCTATACTGTAGCTCAAGTTATCCTCTAACATTAAATTATAAGCAAGTCTGAGAAATTATAAGATTCAGTAGTTTGCTGCTTTACTTACGCTGACATACGAATTATAAACATACAGCAGCAGAACCAAGCTGAACACAGACTGCACAGAAGAGAAATGAAAAAAGTAAATATGAAAGGCAAGAAGAATATATGAGAAATAATTAGTGCTAAATAAAAGGAACAACTGAAGTCTTTAAAATATATAAAAAGTGTCAAGGAAATGCAAAGGAAAGGTGGGCCGATTAAGGAACAAATGCACAATCATCTTGTGGATGCAGAGGCCATGGCTGAGGTACTAATGAGTTTTTTGCATCTGGCTTGAATAAAGATGAGGATTCTACCAATCTGACAGTAAATTATGACGTGAATTAATTGTGTAGGTTTTGAATAGATATAAAGAAGGTTCTAAAATGATTACTAGCGCTCAATGTAGAAAATTCACACGGTCTGAATGGAAAGCATCCCACGATTCTGACAGAGCTAAAGCTCAATCGTCCAATCCTCCTGGGATATGTGAGTGGTGACAGAGTAGCACAGGGTTGCAAATGTTTGTTCCTTGTTCAAAAAAGTGGAACATGATACATCAATTAAATATAAGCGTGTCCATCTAATTTCAGTGTTGGGGAAAGGTCCAGAGAGAATATTCCGAGATATAATGACTTGTCAATTGGCAGATCAGGAGCTAATAAACGTCAGCCTAAAGGGATTTGATGAAAGCAAATCCAGTTTGCCTCACTTGATTGATGAAATAAGGGGGACTGCTGGTGAAGATAGTACTGCTCCTGTTATATATATGGACATTCAGAAGGCGTTTGATAAAGTACAACTTAATAGACTTGCTAATAAAGTTGAAGCTTCCAATATTTTTGGACTGAAGGGAATGGCACAGTGGTTTCTCCAGCTGTCGCAAGACTACGCCTCGCCAGATATTAGGTCCAGTGGTTTCACCAGCTGTTGCAAGACTACGCCTCGCCAGGTATCAGGTACAGTGGTTTCACCAGCTGTTGCAAGACTACGCCTCGCCAGATATTAGGTCCAGTGGTTTCTCCAGCTGTCGCGAGACCACGCCTCGCCAGGTATTAGGTACAGTAGTTTCTCCAGCTGTCGCAAGACTACGCCTCGCCAGCTATTAAGTACAGTGGTTTCACCAGCTGTCGCAAGACTACGCCTCGCCAGGTATTAGGTCCAGTGGTTTCACCAGGTGTCGGGAGACCACGCCTCGCCAGATATTAGGTCCAGTGGTTTCACCAGGTGTCGGGAGACCACGCCTCGCCACGTATTAGGTACAGTGATGTCACCAGCTGTCGCGAGACCACGCCTTGCCATGTATTCGGTCCACTGATCTTTTTGATGTATAATAATGACATGGACTTTGACTATCGTGAATAATTTCAAAGTTTGCAGATGATGTGAAAGTCGGAAGAGTCATAAACCTTGCGGAGGGTAATAAAAATCCTCAGAACAGCGTAGCCAGAATGGTACAGGTGTAGGGCAAATTAACTTTAACGCAGGAAAGCATGAAAGGATGCATTTACGAAGGAAAGAAGAATGAAACATTACAATATAAACCAAATGGTACAGTTTTGAAGTGGGTGCAGGAACAGAGGAACATAAATCCTTGAAGGGAGCAGGAAAATTTCTTAAGCTTGTGAGGAAAGTAGACAGGAATCTTGGCTGTATAAACAGAGGCAGAGGAATATATGTACATAGGAACAGGAGGAGGTCAAGCATCCCGGCGAACCTGTTCCGCCATTCAGTTAGATCATGATTAATCTGTATTGTAACACCAAATGCCCACCTTCGTTCCATAATCCTAAATACACTTGCTTAACAACAATCTGTCAATCCCCATTTTGAACATTCAATTGACATAACCTCAACAGATTTTTGAGGGAGAGATTTCCAAATTCCCATTACCCATTTTGTGAAGACGTGCTTCATGATATAATCCCGTGAATGGCCTCGATCTTCCATGCCACAGAGAGCTGTGCGGGCCGAGTCCTTGTGTATACTTAAGGCTGAGATGGATAGATTTCTAATTAGTAAGGGAATAAAGGGTTAAGGGGAAAGGGCAGGAAAGAGAACTTGAGGAATGTCAGATCAGCTGTGATCCTACTAAATGGCAGAACAGCCTCGAGGGGCCAAATGGCCTACGCTTGTTCCTACTTCTTATGGTCTTATGGTTCTCCGAGGTTAAAATCCTTGTTAGCGACTCCTCCTCCAGTGAAAGTAGTCCAGCTCTTTCTGTCCTATCAATTCGGTTGATCTATGTTTTACTAATTCCCATGATGTGGCCATCGCTGGCAAAACAAAATGTATTTGCAATTCCTAGTTGCCCTCGAGAAGGTGGCGATGGGCCACCTTCTGGAATACAACTAAATGGTTTGCTAGGCTATTTCAGAGGGCGGTTAAGGGTCAACTACATTGCTCTGGGTCTGGAGTCACATACAGGCCAGCCGGGCAAAGGCGGCAGATTTAATTCCCTAAAGGACGTTATTGAACCAGGTAGTTTTTTTATGACAATCTAGTAGTTATTGATTATTGATTATTGATATTAGCTTGTTATGCCAGGCTTATTTAACTGAATTTAAAATGTCCCAGCTGCCGTGGTGGCATTTGAACACAATTCTCCGGGTCATAACCCCAGGCCTTCAGAATATGAGTCGAGCAACCACTATCCTAATGTACACCTTAATCACGTAAATTAAATTACCCCTTAATCTTGTGTATTCAAGGAAATACTCGAGTAGTCGAAGCATTCAGCCCTCGTAATTTAAACTTTTTAGCCCAGGGATCATTCTGTCAACTGTCGGCTGCACCCACTTCAATGCCAATATATCCATCAAAATTTGCAGTGCCAGGAACCAAACACAGTTCTCAAAATGTGGTCTAACCTAAGATCTGCACAGCTGCAGCACAACTTATATCTCTTTGTATCCTGCCCTCTGGCAAGAAAGGCCAACATTTTATTAGCATTTACTACTTATTTTTGTGGCTAGACTAGCTTTCAATGATTTCTGTACTCGCAGCCCTAATTCCCTGCTTATCCACAGTTCCTCACTCTCCAAATTTAGAACATCATGTGATCTATCTTTATTCGGTCCAAATTGGAACACTTCACAATTCCCACATTAATCTCCATCTGCCAATGTTTTGCCCAGACAGCACGGAAGAAAGCAAGTTATGCCCAACGTTCACCAGACACGGTGTGGGTCGCGGCTGGAGAATTGTCTGCAGTTCTATGCACCACACGTTAGGAAGGCAATACCTGCCTTGGAGATGGCACAGAGGAGATTTACTAGAATGGTAACAGTGATGAGGAATGCAGTTACATGGAGAGAATAAAAAAGCTGGAATTGTAAATTTCAGAACAGAGAAGGTTAATAGATATACTTGAGATGTTTAAAATCAAGACACATTTTTGACAGATTAAATCAGGAGCAACTGTGACCGCTGGCAGAATGGATCGGTAAACAGAGGGTACAGATTTACATCAATTGGCAAAACAGTCAGATGTGCGTGGAGAAGAATTTATTTTTGGTGGCTTCGAGTTATTATGACCTGGCATGCAAGGCCAAAAGTGTTGTGGACACCGTCCCTGGGTCTTCTTTGAAGTAGTGCTGTGGGATATTTTACGTTGTCCTGATAGGGCAGAGAGGGCCTCAGTTTAGCGTCCCATCCGAAAGATGGCACCTATGACAGTGCAGTACACACTCGGTACTGCATTGAAGTTCCAATTCTCTGGAGCGAGATTTTAACTCATTACCTTCTCTGTCAGAGGCTGCAGCGGTACCCAAGGGCGACTGCTGGTAACCTTATACAAATAATAACTGCAAAAGCGAATTTATGTATAAAAAGAAAGACATGCATTTCTGAAGGGCCTTTACCATCCACACGAGTCAGAAAGCAAATCAAGCACTTTTGGAGTGCAGCCACTGTTGTAATATAGGAAACGCAGCAGCCAGTTCGCACAGCAAGCGGCCACAAATAGGATTGTGATAATTACCAGATCATCTGTTTTGTTGTGTTGATTGAGGGATAAATGCTGGCCAGGACACCGGGGATAACTCCCCTGCTCTTCTTCGAAATGCTGCTGTGGGATCTTTTATGTCCACCTGAGAGAGCAGATGGGGCATCGGTTCAATGTTTCATCTGAAAGACAGTGCAGCACTCCCTCAGTGCGCCACTGCAATGTCAGCGTATAATATTGTGTTCAATTCTCTGGATTCGGACTTGAACCCATAAACTTCTGATTCATGCAAGGCTTTCACCACCTGAGCCACGGCTACACTTGAAACGGAATCAGTTGCTGGGTTGTGGGTAGAGAGCAGTGAATTTGAATTCTAATTTCAAAGAGGCATAATCGGCCGAATTGTCTCCTTATGTGTTTCCTGATTCTATGATTCTATACCACTTGCGTTGCCGCGATCTTCCACCATTAATGTCAATGGAATGAAAGCTGAGGAAACGCCTCCATATTTATCTGATAATCTGCCCGCTGTGTGTATGACACTCCAGCCATGGTGCAGGTCTGGGAGATCCCAGCTCTGGAGCAGTACAGAAAAAGCCTGTCCATGTGGAATTAAAACGAGTTCATCCATTTAAAAGAGAACAGGAGACAGGATTCGTCCAGGTCATTATGTACGGAGAAATATTAAGGATTAAGAAAAAGTTTTTTAGATATGAATAGAATCTAGCAGCTAGAGTGAAGATTTACTGGCACTGTTGCAAGTTTCCTCAATTGGAGAAGATTTCCCAGGATTCGACCGTGAGTGAAATAATCCCAATGTAAGGCCACAGGAGATTTATTGGGTGAGCAACTGGGAAAGGAGCAATGCAAAAGGGAATTATCTTGGTCTGGGAACGATGTGCCATCTTTCACTAACCTTCTCAGGTTTCTGAAACACATCACTGGTCTGTCGGGCAGGGGAAATGGAGTTGGAATGACCCAGTCGGATTATAGTGAAACAGTGGGCAAGTTCTCAGATCTACAAATGGCGAGGAATTGTGGGTTGGTAAGATAGATCTGGCACTGCACAGAGAGATATTTACAAAATGAGAGTAGTTTATCAACAAATATAAGGGGCGGCTGACTATTGGACAGCTGAGACCTTCCTTGGTACCAGATTATTTTTAATATTTGTGTAATAGAATCTCAGTTGGGATGAGGGTATCTTAGAAGCAAAGACAATGAACTTGATAATAATATAGCTAAGAGTAAAAAATCATAGATACTGGGCGGAAGGACGTCATTTGATCCAATCTATCTGTGTTTTATTTTGGATAAATATGTGAAAAACTACCCTCACTCTACTCCTCTCTCTCTCTATAGATATGTATCTTCCTCCGTTTCAAAAAATTATCGAATTTTCGTTTTTACTCTGAGGCAATACATTCCATGCTCCAGCACTCTTTTGCATAAAAATGTCCCCGCTCACTCCCTTTGTGAACATTTAAGTCGATCATCCTTTATCGCTGACTCACCAAATGGATGGAATGATCTCTTCCTCTGCACTCTGCCCCCAGAGTTTATATTTTTTAAAACCTCTATTAAATGTCCACTTAGCTATCGCTGCACCAGTACAAATAGCCCCAATATATTGCCCCTTATCACCAGGATAGTT
>JARFOE011018427.1:0-12595 GCA_031763465.1 Squatina squatina
GCAGAGGTGAGGGTGGCCAAGATGAGTAACAGAAAAGGAGTGTTAAATTCTTCAGTGTAAGCTGTTTGACAGCTGGTGGGTTTGTTCTATAAATTAAACTGCGGATGCTTTTGGAAAAAACACACATTGGTTGCCTAATTGATTTCTGGGGATCAATGTGGTCTTGACGGTTAAGTTCCCATGAATGTCTTGGAAGAGACAGATCTTTGGTTGGCAAACCTGAACTATTTAATTCTAACTGCTTCCTTTTCTGAATGCCCTTGTACTCCTGTTTCCTGCTGTGAGGAATTTGTTTGATGGTGAGGCGAGGGGTTATGTTGGAGTGTCCAGCTCTCTGTCTTCTGCGTTAAAAATAATTTCAAAGCGCCCCAATGCCAGTCCCTTTCATTTTGATTGATTGATTCTTGGGATGTGGGCGTCGCTGACGAGGCTGGCATTTATTGCCCGTCCTCTTGTTGCCCTGAGAAGCTGGTGGTGAGCTGCTGCCATCTCCTTGAACAGCGAGGAGCTCACTGGTCTTGCACAGCTTGCGAGACCACTTCAGAGTTGGGTGTGGGGCTGGTGTCACATATAGGCACAGACCGGGTAAGGGCGGCAGGTTTCCTTCCCTGAAGGACATCAGTGCACCAGTTGGGTTTTTACAACAATCTGGCAGCTTCGTGGTCACTTTGACTGAGATCAGCTATTTATTTCCAGATTATTTTTTTGAAACTGAGTTCAATTTCTCCACCTGCTGTGATGGGATTTGAATTAGTGTTTTCTAGATTACAAGTCCAGTCTCCTAACCTCTGTTCTACTGTATCTGCAGTCTGAGGGAATTAATGTCGGATTGTGTGTGCGATTTAGCTGGCTGGATTAATCAGGAGTCTGTGTGCTTGAAACACACTGCTCCTGAAATCTGAATACCCAAAGGGACAGGAAAAGGGGGAGACTCCAAGTTTGACAGCTTGTCTTGTGACACACTTCTCTTTAAAGTCCCTCATTCTGTATGAATTAATTGCAATATTTTAGTCCTTACATTTGTTTATTAAACTAAGTTGCATGGTTTAATGCTGGGTTAGATGGACACAGAATTCCCCCGTGACTGATGGTCCCATGTCACTGGGATTTCAGGGAAGCGTGATCGCGGCTGTGTGAAATCTTCACGAAGGAAACCTTTCCCAAAGTCTGGTGTTCTATTGGTTATCTGCTGTCTCCTGTAACACTGGGTGCCGTCTAGCAACGTGAAGGCAAACTCGCCGGATTTTTCACTGAGCGCTTTGGGTTTCTGATATCCAGTAATTTATCGCTGTTTCCTCCAGCTAAGTATCAGACTATTGAAGCCATTGTCTTTGCTCTCTACCATAAACTGCATTCCCTAGCCGCCAACTCCATCCCTCTCCCTGCCAGCTTTCTGAGGCTGAGCCAGATTGTTCGCATTCTTGGTGTCATATCTGACCACAAAATAAGTTTCCGACCACTGGGCCACAACCAAGACAGCATATTTCCACAATGTGTAACGTCGCCCGACTCAGCCCCTGTCTCAGCTCATCTGCTGCTGGACCCCTCATCCATGCCTTTGTTACCTCTGGGCTGGATCATTCCAAAGCATTCCTGGCTTACCTCCCACATTCTAACCTACATAAACATGAGCTCATCCAAAACTCTGCTGATCTTATCCTAACTCCCATCAAGTCCCTTTCACCCATTAGCCCTGTGATTGCTGAATTGCATTGCTCCAGGTTAAGCAAAACCTCGGTCAGATTTTTGTTGGAGCTCGGGATTGGTGCCAAATCATCTGTTAAACCCGCTGCGAGGGTACTTCCCCAGATGTTGGTTCTGACAATGCTTTCCCAACATACAGTGGCAGGGGAGAAAATTTAAGTGGATGTGACCTTGTTAAAAGGCTAAGAAAGAAAATTTTGAGCAGAACTTATTATTTTATCATGGCTTCCACGAGTTTCTCGGGCTCGCGGATCAGGCCAGGGAAGGTCGTGGGGAATTGCATCACCATGAATTCATTTCTTTACATGACAACTGCAAATGTGCTTTAAATACTCCCATCTCACAGCTGTTCAATCTCCAAGATCAAAAGCTCTTACATATTGCATTTGGAAGGCTTGTAGAGCTTTGTGCAGCTTACAAGTCTTTGGGGCAATATCTTTATTCACTGTCTCCTGTTTGGACAACCTCTCTCATCATTGACACATCACTTCTGTCATCTCAAGTTCTCCCGCTAGGTATTACATTGTCATTGCTGCCTTTGAATCTATCTCACGTTGGTACTAAGAATCATACCACGATCAGCCTGACACCAGCAGCACTGGGCACACCAGCAGTACGGACAACAAAATGAAGTTCACGGCAATCAACTGATGTTGAACAGGACACGTGGCATCTGCACCCGGCCACGTTTTTGCCCAGGACGCCAGGGATGGGCTCCTCTTGGCCAGATATACTTCACTTGACGCTGTACACATTACTGGCTCCATGATGCGCCAGGACAGCACCATCCCACAGCAACACTGTAAAGCATCACTACAATGCCCAAGCCATTCCTTTCACTCATCTGCATTATGGGGTGTAGGCTTGAGGCTCACCATTCACTGCTACTCTTCAAGCCTCTTCCAAATGTTCACACAAATCAGTCCACGAAGGCAAAGTGATGGGGTTGTGATCAATGGCACAGCAGAATGAGGTTGAGCCTGGATTTGCAGTAAAGTTTCATGATGTACTGAGATCATTGAAAGTTTTGCACCACTGCAGCAAAACCCTTATGATAACATCCCTGCTTCCGATTTCCTGCGCAATGTGCAACCAGGCTGCATTGATCTGTTGGGGATGTCTCTTCTGCCAATTGGAGGATAAGAGATCCTCCATGCATCCTGGAACACCCTGCTTGAGCATATGGAAGGAGTCATGGGAAAGATTGGGTGCAGCCGTGCACATTGCTGCAGAACACTGACAGCACAATGATCAAATGAATTTGTCCAAGGTCCTTTAAAGGAAATCAGCTGATGACACGTTCTCAACTAATACATCAGACTTACTTCCATTTAAGTGGCCAGGCAATGCGCCCTTTCAGGAGAAAGGCCTGTGAGAGGCCGGGATGGAAACAGAAGCTGGCTCCAGCCCAGCCACTGACGTTGCCTGCCTAGGTTCCAGCATGGTAGCTGAAATCACAACTCTCGACTTTAAAATTCTCATCCTTGTTTTCCAATCTCTCCGTAGCCTCACCACTCCCTATCTCTGCGACGTCGCCCAGCCCTACAACACTCCGAGATAACGATCGTTCCAAAATGTTGGCCTCTTGAGCATCCATGATTACAATCACTCCATCAGTGGTGGCCATGCCTTCAGCTCCCGAGGACATAAGATCTTTGCTTTCTGTCCTAAAACTTTCTGCTTCTCCAACTCTCTTTCCTGCTTGAATTGCAACTTAAACCGTATCTCTTTAACAAAGCTTTTGGTCACCCATTTTAATGTCACCTTGTTGTGCCTCTGTGACAAATGTTGTTAGATAATCTCTCCTGTGAAGCACCTTGGGATATTTTGCTCTGTTAAGGCGCTGTATGAACACAAACTTTTGCTCCTGGTGTTATTGTTTATTATGAGGGACTTCAATTGTGTGGAGTGACTGAAAAGCTGGAGTTATTCTCTTTGGTGCAAATAATTTTAAGAAGCGTTGTGATAGAAGTGTTCAAAATCATGAATAGTTTTGACAGAATAAATAAGGAGGTAACCAGAGGACAGAGATTAAGGTCATTGGTCAATGAACAGAAGTAACATGAGGAAACATTTTTTTTAAACACCGAGTTTTTCTGATCAGGAATGCACTGCCTTAAAGGATGTTGGAAGCAGATTCAGTATCACCATTTACAAGAGAACTAGATAAATCCTTGAAGGGATTTTTTTATGGGGCTACTGAGACAGAGCATTGGCGTGGAACTAATTGGATAGCTCTATTTATGAGACTGTACAGGCATGATGGACCGAATTGCCTTTTTCTGTGCTGCTTCATTCTATGATTCTATGAAAAGGATCAAATTTCATACCAATATCCATCCTCGGCGTAAGTTTAATTTGGCCTCAATGAAACGAGCTATCAGATGATGTGTACATTGAGTGACCAATCCTATCTCGTCCGTATTGCTCTTTCACTGAATGTTTAAATCTCCTTCATTGTGTCTAAACCGACTCTTAGATTTGGACCATGACCATATATTGCCCAACTCCCAATGTTCTTATGTTCATGGTAGATGGAAATCCACAGTTTGCTGATCACGTCACAGGACTAACCACTTTGAATCATTGGAGCAAATTCAGAAGATGTATATTTGTGTAATGTGCTTCATGTGCACTGCTGATGCAATGCTAGCAGCTCGTGTCCCAACATTAGTTCTTTTACCAATCCTTCCAACATTCTGTTAGACTTGGCATCTAAATTAAAATTTAGCTAACAGTTGAACATTGATTGAAATGTTTAGACAGAACATATCTGGACACCTATCTTTCTACTAATTAAAATGTTCTGTATTTTATGGAAAACAAGTCTAATACAGTATAGAGGTCCTGATGCCATGGTGTGATGCGGGCTGACTCTCGGCCTCTGTACAGATGCCCCACAAGCTATTTTCAAATATTTTGGTATTACGTTAGGACATAACACTGTTTCACTCTCGTTGGTCATTTATAGGAGTGAATCACCAGGTTACCACCCCTGCTCGCTGTTTTAATAAGTTTACTTAAAAGACGGGATTAAATATTTAGTGGTGATTAATATTATTACAATATTATATGTTCCAATGCTAAATCTCGAAGGTTGATTGCAGGTAAGGCACAGAGATGTCTGTATACTTGATTTGTATTATCATTGATTTTATTGGGAAAAAAAGGCTTTGAACCTTTACATGTGGTACTATAACATCTGTGTGTTGCCTCTTCGTGTCTAACATTGCTTGTATAATTAAAGGCCAAATCATTGAATTAATCTCTATAATTTCTTCACCAGATTTAATATTCCTCTTAACATTTCAACTATTACACAACCATCCACCTCTCTCACTTTCCCATCTTAGTTAAAATTAGTAAATAGAATAAGAGATTTTTGTGCTTCAGCAAACTGATCAATGCAAAGATTGATCGAAGGAGCTAAATTGTGCTTTTACTTAAACAAAATGGCTGGTCACTTTGAACATTAATATTGAAATCACAAACAGAGGGAGAGTGAGAAAAACATAGACTGAGTACGGTGATATAGAAAGACACCAACAGAGGGAGACTAATAAAGGTGTGACTGGGTACAATGAGAGAAACAGAGGGAGCAACAAAGAGAGAGAGAGATAAAGGTGAGTCTGAGCATATTGATACAGAAAGGCACCAGCAAAGGGAGCTTGATAAATGAGAGACTGAGTGCAGTGATACAGAGAGACACCAACAGAGGGAGTTTGATATAGGCGAGAGTAGATACAGTGGATGAATCAGATCGACACCAACAGAGGGAGAGAGATAAAGATGAGACTAAGTACAGTGAGTGAAACAGAGAGAGAACAACAGGGCAGGAGAGATAACGGTGAGACTGAGTATAGTGATGCAGAGATACACCAACCGAGGGAGTTTGATATAGGTGAGACTGAGTACAATGAGTGGTCCATGTGTGTCTCAGTATCAGCTGCTGTACATGGGAAGTGCACAGTGGGTAAAAGGGACGTTTCACTCCTGACTGGAATAGTACGACCGTTGCATTTATGCATACCCACCGCTGCCAGTATCTTGCTGTTCATTTGTACTCGAGTCTCAAATTATTCTGCCTGCTGTGTAACACCTCCCCAATAAAATAACCACCTTGTGAAACTCCCCCACTGCAACTCCTCTTGTGAATCTCCCTGCCTTGAAACTCGTCCCTGTAAAACTCACAGACCAACGAAACTCACCTCTTGTGAAAATCTACCTGTAAAAATCTCCCTGAAATCATATTGTGAATTCAACCGACCGCCCATTAAAACTCTGGCCTTCAAAACTAGCCCCCTGTGAAAATCCCCAGCATCTCCGGAACGTCTCTCGTGAAACTCTCCCCACCGTGAAATACTCCCATTAAACACCGCCGAAATTCACCCCAGTGTGAAACTTGCCCCACCCCTTGAAACTCATCGCCGTATGGAATTTCCACCCGCGTGATACTCTCCCTGGTGAAGGGCCCGCATGAAAGTCCTCTGCAGTGAAATTCCACCCTGTGAAACTTCCCGCCCCCACCACGGTTAAAATCCCCCACACCATGATATTTCCCGTTGTTATGAAATTCAACCCGTGAAACTACACTTCTCTGCTACTTCTCTCCACCACCTTGGAAATTGCTCCCTCTGAAACTCACCTACTGGATAATTCCTCCCGTGAAGTTGTCCGCTTGAAACTCATCCTGTGAAGCCCTTTCTGAAAATCCCTCAGTGTAACTCCCCCTACCTGTGAAATTCCCCCAGTGAAACTACCCCTGCCCAGTGCAATTCCCCGATTAAACTGGCCGGCTTGTGAAATTCCCCCAGTATAATACCCTCGCTCTGTGAAATTCCCCCTGTGCAACTTCCACACGCCAGTGAACTCCCCACCCCCGTGGGAGACCCACGTGATAATCCTCTCCTGTGAAACACTCCGCCTAGAAACTCCCCACATGGGAAAATATATGCCCTTTATAAATCTACCCCATTTAAAACTCCTACCCATGTGAAACTCCCCCGTTACCCGTCCGCACATTAATCTCCCCCACCATGAAACTATCCTCTCCACGCACCATGTTACCTGCGTTGTACTATAGCACAGAAAACCTGTTTCCCGACCCACTCCCCAACCCCAGGGCAGAGTGTTCTCATGTTGGTCAGGAGTGAGGCAGGCACACGGACGGACGGAAGTGCTTGAACTGGTCACTCCAAGCCTGGGGCCGGCCTTTGTAGTTGTCTTGGGCGCAGAAGTATTCTCGTCGTACTCGGAGCCTGGGAATCTGTTTTGCAACTTATTTAGCATAGTATGGCAGTCAATGTATTAAAGCTTGTGATTAACACCACTCGGTCGTGAATCATGAGTGGAGTTATTGTTGTGAGACTAATGGCTCTTTGTTGTGATGTTAACAACCGGAAAATCCACTGACAGATAAATAGTAGAGACATATCCAATAGATAGACGTGAAAATAATGATCAGGCTTGTCTGAGGACCCACGCCATTGAGGATATCTTGCATACAGAGGACAGCTTATCAGAAATTAACGGGTGCGCAATTGCCAAAAAAATTAAATTCATTAATATCTACGGATGAAAAGCCACAGGTTGTACCTCCGCGGTATTCTGTTAAGTTGACCATTGACTTTGAGGTCCTGCTGTTGTTGAACAAATCCTGTTGGCAATGCACCCGCCGCCAACCCATTTACCCCTTTTAGCATGTTGGTGCCCACAGCACATTTGTAAACATGACCCCCTGGGGCAGATTTTGGTATTCCTCATTTGGACAAGGTACGGACAGGAACATCTGGTGGACAGGAACATCTGGTGGACAGGACCACAAGCTGAATGTGCGCCAGTTATTCCATCGATTGGAATTAATTCAGTGGTTTCTGTATGGGGTTTTCAATTTCCCACCCCCCGCCACCCCATCTCCCAAATTTCCTTTCTGTGCTCTTCCCGAGTAACGTTTAACGGTTAGGTGACAGCAACAAACGTCGATCCCACTGTTGCACCGGCAGATGCTCAGTGCCGTAAAGTGCAGCTTCAGGAGCACCGGTCGATTTAGCATTCTGCATCTAATGGCCAGAACAGGCTTCTGTCAAGATTTTGACACAGCCTGTTTAAAAAAAAACAATGCAGTGTGACTGCTTATATAGGGTAAGCTAGCAAATAAAACTTGAACAAATTATTTTTTGCCATCTTGGTCACATCCGTCTGGGATCCGACGGTGAGTTCTTGGCACCACAACTCAAGAAGAACGTATTAGCTTTGGATCGGTACAGAGTTGAGTAATCAGAATGAATACGGAGAGGGGGCGCAGGGGGTTTAAATTATGATGACAGGTTACATCAAAGTGCAGGATTTAAAAAAAAATTAAGCAGGCGCCTCAGAAGGCGAAGGATTTTGGGTTAACTTAAAGTTTAATGACTGAGATCAATAGCTTTTTGTTAGGTTAGCGTACCAAGAAGTACAGATCAAAGGCAGGTAAATGGATTAAAGTAATGATCAGCCACGTTCCAGTTGAATAGTGGAACAGGCCCGAGGGGTTCAGTGGGTGATCCCTGTTTCTATGTTCTTTGCACGTTATTTGAATCACAGGTCTTATTGGGAATTGTTGCAAAGTGCAATCCCTGTGTATTTGGAATCCACTGATACCCACGTATTCAAGTAATTTAACTTTCTGCTGTTGGTCATTGACCCGAAACGCTAACTCCGTTTTTCTCTCCACATATGCTGCCTGACCTGCGGATTTTTTCCAGCATTTTTTGTTTATAACTTAATTTTCTGATTTGTTGTCGAAAATCATTTTCCAAAAAAATACTCATTGAAGAATGGGAGTCAGTGCGAGTGATTTTAATTTTATGCAGGATGAAAGATAGAGGTCGGCCAGGAGAGTGTTGGAATCATAGAGTCCGGGAGCACCAAAACCATGACTGAGGGTTTCAGCAGCAGATGAGCTGAGCTAGGAGGTCACTATTACGAAGATAGATGTAGGTGGTCTTGCTGTGGAATAGATATGGGGGCGGAAGCTCAGCTCAGGGTGAAATAGGACACAACGGCTGCGAAAAAAATATGGTTCAGCCAATATCCAGGAAAGGGAGTTGCTGTCATGGGCGAAAGGCAATGGCTCTGATATTTGTGAGCAGTTGAATTTATTTAAGTCTTCAACATTGAGGCCAATGGCTTCAGTCTTCACCATGTTTTATTGGAAGAAAATGCAACTCATCCATGCCTGGATGGGCAAACAGCGAGACAGGTCAAAGGTAGCAGATGAGAGAGGTAATGGTGAGGTAGAGCTCCATGCCATCAGTCTAGATGTGGAACATGGTGTGATTTAAGATGATTTTCCCGACGCATAACATGTAGATTAGAAATAGGCGTGAGCCATGGATAGAAACTTACTGGCCACCAGAGATAACAGTGTGGGACAGGAAGACTAACCAAGAGTGGACAGATGAAAGGAGGCTTTGGACAGTGGTTCATCGATACTCCATACCGGCCCCGCACTGTATATGTAGACGTTATCCTTCCCTGGGACATCTGACTTTGACGGTGCCTATTAGTGTCTCCAACCTATTCCCTGCTACTTGGAAATTTGTATACTGTTTACTTCTACATTTAATCAGGCCTCTGTTGAACATTTGTGCATTTCACCTCTGTCCATTCGAGTGTGAACTTTGGGTGCCACTCTGGACACTAGCCATTCAATTCTTTTCCACTTTTCCCCCAATCTTTTCCTTTTCTCTCTATTTATCCTGATCGCTCTCTCCTGTCATAATGTCTCCTTTCTCTGCCCTTCCAAATCTCTCCCTTAATCCTTCATCGCACTTCAAACTTCCAACTCGCCTGCCGCCAACACAGGCTTGACGCCCTCTTAGGTAGCTTCTCTCTGTGACTTTCTTGGCATCCGATGAAAGGCCCATTGAGGCACTCGTCGCTGCATCCTCATGAGTAGCAACCTCAACACTATCATCCTACCCTCTCACCGACCTTCCCACCCAGCGTGCCAACTGGTGGCTGATCTTGCAAATTTCGTCCTCAACCAACTCATTCCACCCCCAGCACTGACCCTGTGGATGCAGGCAGTAGGACAGCCATCACCGTCCTTCTCTGCACCTCACTCCAAAATGCTCGTTCACTTGAGAACAAGTCCCTTTCCATCCATCACCCTCATGGCAATGACAGAAACGTTACTGAGGCATGATAGGACTTTAGCCTTAAATGGAGACTCCCCGTCTGGCTATGCCTTTCACAACTTACCATGCAAATTACCACCATGGCTATCATCACCAAATCACACGTTGGTCTGTCTCCTTACTCCTGCGGCACTTTCTCCTGCTTTGAGCATCTCACCTTATTCCACCCCTCTCACCTCTCATATAAAATTCTCATTCTCCACCGCCTACCCAAGTACAATAATAACTTTATTACCGATATATCTTCACTGCTTTCCTCACTCAGCATTTGCACTGAAGGACTTCTCATCATGGTGATTTCAACCTTCATCTCAATTAATCATGCGACATCTCCTCAGATTTCACTAGCCTCCTATCCTCCCTGAATCTCTCCCTCCAAGTAAACTCCCCAAAACTTATCCATGGCCTGCCCCTCGACCTTGCCACCTCTCGTGGATTCGCTACTCCCATCATGTCAATTGCAGATAAGGCTATTTCTGAACACTTCCTCGTATCACTTTCCACCGAGCTCTCCCTTCCACACCCAACAGAACTCTACCTCCTTCAGTTTCTGCTGCTGGAAGAACCTCTCTTTCAACTCACTAACAAATGCACTTATGATATGCAACAGTCCAATCTTGGACACTCCATTCCCCATGACCTTTCTGTAGTGCCTATCTGCTCAACTGCAGCCTCAACCACTTTTGATAAACTTAAACCTTATTCGCACAATTACTCTCTCTCTCAGCCTTGCTGTCCCCCCAGGTGTGGCCCTAATTCTCGCTCCCTTAATCCAAGTAACACAGAATTGAATGGATATGGCAGACAACTGGTTTAGACATTCATTGCCAGAGCTGGCTGGACGAGTTGAAGAATTATCGGGTCCTGCTTTCGTCTGCCAAAATTGCTCACTGTTCCAGAAGTATTCTGGAATGCAAGAAAAAACTCCAACTTTGATTGTCTACTGCTAACCATCTTATATCCCTCTCCCGTCTCTTCTACCATCATCTCGCATAACAAGTGTGAAGAGCTCATGGACTTATTTGTATCTAAGCTTGAGACCATCCGTTCGGCTGCCTCTGCCATGTCCCTTCCTTCCGCTAGCCCACCTGGCCACACGTCCTCTAATGATCTCCCATGCATTGGCGCTGAGCTCACATCTTTCTTCAGTTTCTCACCACTCCCCGATCTCCTCTCATGAGCTCTCTGCACTCGACTTGTCCATGAACCACACTTCCTGCTCCCTCGACCCTATTTCTGCTAAACTACTGACCATCCAGCTTCCGTATATAGGCTCTCATGTTAGCTGACATTGTTATCTGTTCTCTCCTCAGGTTATGTCCCACTCTTTCTCAAATCTGCCATCATTCCCCCTCTCCTCAACAAAGCAACCATTGACTCCTCCATCCGTACAACGTACAGTCCCATCTCCAAACGCCCTTTACTCTCCAAATTATTAAACGTACTGGATCCAACCAAATTCACGTCCCACAACTCCAAGTTTGAATCGCCTCAAACAGTTTTTCGACCCTGTCACAGTACCAAAACTGCTCTCAGCAAGGTTACAAATGAATAGCTTTGTGACTGTGTCAAAGGCAAACTACGTTTCTTCGTCATTCTGGACTTGTCTGCGTCCTTTGCAATGCTGACCACTCCATCCTTCTCCAACGCCTCTCCAGCATCATCAAGCTGGGTGGGACTGCGCTCGCATGAATCCATTCTTATCTATATAACTGTTTCCAGAAATTACCTGCAATGGCTACTATCCATGTTTCCTCATATTTACCTCTGATGTCCCCCAATGATCTCTCCTTGAACCTCTACTAATTTTAATGTACATGTTACCCGTATCCAACTCCCATCAAGTCCCTTATTTATTTGTTGGTATAATATTTGACTCTTTATTTTAACATTCTCTGATAATTTGATGTTTTTGTTTTTCTTTGCTTCTGTAATTGTTCCTTTTCTGACTGCTTAAAAGAAGTAAAACTAAAACTAGCCCACAATGAGAGAGCGTGAATGATGAAAGACAAAAGGGCAGAATTGAAACTAAAGGAAAATCCATACAGTGAGTACATAGAAAAGAAAGGAGAGGGCGACTAAAGGTAGTACTAAAAGATTAGAAAATAAATCAGCGGATGGTATACAAATTGGTAACAAATTGAGCAGAATAGTAAAAGGCATCAGGTTTAATACCACTCTGGTTTCACACTTGGAAGAGTAACTAACCCAATCCAGGCGAGCCCAAACCTTTTAGCAGATCAGCAGGATCTAACTGATTTGGGGCGGAACAGGCTCGAGGGATGGACTGGCCACTACCCGTCTTGATGTTCCAAAAGTGTTTCATTTCATGTGAAAGATTCAAACAAAACCATTTATTCAATGTTGTGTTATACTGACGGCAGGTGAATATTGGGCAATTTCATCAGTGTGCAACCTTGCAGAATACAATTTACTTTGCAAATGTTTGTTTTAGAAACTCCAACTATATTGATCAGGCATGACCAAACCGCAGTTCCTGAACCGTATGTGGCTCTTTGAGACTTAAATTGCAGCTCGCAAAAAAAAATATCTTCAACAGCGGGAGCAGCAGAGGCTTGAAAAAGTTTGGGTGGGAGCAGAGGCCAGAGAAAGGTTGGCTGGGAGCAGAGACCAGAGAAAGTTCCTGCTGGAGCAGAGGCCGGAGAAAGTTCCTGCTGGAGCAGAGGCCGGAGAAAGTTCCTGCTGGAGCA
>JARFOE011028718.1:0-12560 GCA_031763465.1 Squatina squatina
CTCCTGAGCTCCTGCACGAACACAGCCATTTACACAGTGACCCAGAGACAGTTCAGAGAGGAGCTGCTCAATGCGCTCAAATATCCCTTTAATCTCATTAGTAAATGGGTAAAATGAGGAACAATGCTGACTGGAAGCCGTAATTGCCAGCCCAAATACCACATCACAATTACCACCCAGATGTAATAAAGAGTCTCAGATTTTCCCTTCAATTGTTTTATTTTCAAACGTGACAGAAGAAGCAAATTGAACAGCATGGACCATAAAATGAGCTATTAGCAATACCTGTTCCTTTATACAGATCACTTCTCAAACACATCCTCAGAGAAATTGACCCATCTGGACTTGTCCCGATGGAAGGACTGTGAAAGTAGACTGGTAAATAATCGAACCACGCCTACAGCATCTGTGGGTCAATTCTCACATTTAACTTTTTTTATGAGATCCTAAAAGAACTCCTGTAGTTCTGTGTTCACCTGTCCCAGTATATGTTTCCTTATATTAAATGGGAGGTTGAAGTCCAACAGTCTGAAGGCGTTAACATGAAGGATTGAATTATTGAAACATAGAATCGATGAAATTTACATCACAGAAAGAGGCCATTCGACCCATCATGTTTGTCCCGGCCGACAAAGAGCGATCCAGCAAGATCCCACTTCCAGCACTCTGACTGTAGCCTTGTTGGTCACGGAACATCATGTACTTTTTAAATACTATGATTGTTTGTACCTCCACCACACTTTCAGGCATGGAGTTCCAGACTCCCCTCAACGTCTGGGTGTAAAACCATCTCCTCAAATCGCCTGTAACGGTGCAATTAATTACATTAAAACAATGCCCCCTGGATATTGACCCCTCTGCTAAGGGAAAGATATCATTCCACCCTCCACTATCAAGGGCCCTAATAATGTTATACACCTCAAATAGTTCCCCAATCAGACTCCTCATTTCCCCAATCTTACCTCATAGTTAAAATTCTCCAATCCAGCAAACACCCTCGTAATCTCATTTCTACCTTCTCCATATCTTTCCTCTAATGTGATAACCAGAACTGCACGCAGTACTCCAGCTGCAGTCCGACTCGTGCTCGAAACAGTTGAAGCATAATATGCCTGCTCTTATATTCTATGCCTTGGCTTACAAAGGCAAATATCCTGTATGCATTCTCAATCACATTAGCTACCTTTCCTGCTACATTCAGGGATCTGTGCACATGCATCCGAAGTCCCTCTTCTCCTTTGCATTTCTCTGTGTCATTCCATTGACTTCAGATTCCGTTGCCATGTTAATCGTCCACAAATCCATTTCCTCGCATGACTCTGGATGTAATTCCATTTTCCACTGTTTTACCCACCTGACCAGTGAACTGGTATTCCAGTGCACACTGCACATTTTTTCTTCATTGTCAATCACATTTTTGTATCATCTGCATATGTCTTTAAAATAAATTTTAGTCCAAATCATTTATATTCAGCACAAAATGCAAGGTATCCGGTACTGAGCCTTGCGGAATCCCACTAAAATGTGTCTTCCATTCACAGAAACACCCGTGGACGATCAGCATTTGCTACCTGCGTCTGACACGATATTGGATCCAACTTCGCACTCTCCCGACGATCCAGTAGGCTTTTGCTTTCATGACCTGTCTTCCATTTGGGATCCTTTCGAAAGCCTTGCCAAAATCCAAATACAATACATCAAATGCACTAGCCCATGGGACTTACTTGTTGACTCCTCAAAAAATTAATTCAAGTTCGTCAGACACAATATCCTAAACAAATTCGTGCTGACTGTCTCTGAGTAATCCATGTCTCTCGAAAGGAGGTTTTTTCCTGCAGTCCAGAAATTGTTCCAGCAATTTTCCAACAACCGAGATTAGGCAGACAATCCTCTAAGCACTGGCTCTATGCCCTTCTCCCTTTGTAAATGATGCAAAACGTTAGCAGCCCTCCAGTCCGTCGGCACAACATCGCCAACCAGACTGGGTTAGAAAATTAATATTAGAGCCTCTGTCATTTCCTCTATTGCTCCTCATAACAGCATAGGATCTGTGACTGGGGTTTTATCCACCTTCAAAAATGCTAAACCCCTTAAAGCTTCCTCTCTAACTCAGCTTATTTATCTAGTAATTCTCATTCATCCTGCATGAATGAAATGCCTGCATCCTCCCTCTCTGTTGTGAAAACCTACTCAAAGTATTCATTTTAAACCATCGTTATTTCCTCCTCCTCTTCCATGTACTCTTTCCATTTATGGTCCCCAAGAGGTTCCACTCTTTATCTACTTGTCCTCTAGCACAGTGCATTTATAAAACATCTTTGGATTTCGCTTGATTTTACTTGCTGGATTTGGAGATGGAGTCCGGAAGGCAGATGTTTGGAGGAGTGTGAGTGTGAAAGTATGGAGACCGGTAGGTTGATGATTGCAGAGTCGGTGGTGTGTGGAGGTTTGGAAACTGGTAGCGAGATGAACGCCAGATTGTGAGAGTGGAGGCATGGAGAATGTTGGAAGATGATTGGATGAAATGAATGTGGAGGTCTGGAGGTCGCAATGGAGATAATTGAAGTATTGTGAGGGCCAATTTATGGAAATCAGTAGCAAGATGGCCGGAGGAATGTGATTGAGGAGGGAGTAGAGCCGTAGGAATATAACGTGAGGAGTGGGAGAGTTGACGTTTGGAGACTGATATGCTGAAGATTGGATGAGTGTGAACTGCGAGGCATGGAGCCAAGTTGTAAGATGATTGGAGGTGTGTGAGCTTGGAGGTATGGAGACCGTTAGGGGAATGATTGTAGGAGTGGGAGTTTGGAGGTAGCAGATTAGAAGGGAGATTATTGGTGGAGTATGACCATGGGGATATGGAGACCGGTTGGGAGCTGATGAGGGAGTGGGAGATTGGGGATAAGGAGATCGATAGGAAGATTATTAGAACAGTGTGAAGGCCGAGTTATGGAGACCCTTAGGTAGTTGACCGGAGGAGTGGGAAGCTGGGGATAAAGAGACCATTATGAAGATTATTTGAAGAGTGTGAATGTCGATATATGGAGACCGTTAGGTAGATCAGCGGAAGGGTAGGAGGCTGTGGATATCGAGAGCATAAGGGAGATTATTGGAGAAGTTTCACGACGGAGGCTTGGAGAGCGGTAAGGAGATAATTGGAAGAGCATGAGAGTGGAGTTATGGAGAGGCTGAAGTAAACAATTGGTGTAGTATCTGTGTGGAGCTTTGGAGCTCTATAGGGACATGACAGGAGGAGTATGATTGTGGAATTATAGAGAATGTCAGTGAGATGATTGGAGGAAAGTGTGGGTGGAGTTATAGAGACAGGTAAGGAGATGATATGAGGAATATGAGCTTGGAGATGTCAAGACCGGCGGGGGAGATGATTGGTGTATTGTGAGAGTGGAGTTATAGAGACTGGTAGGGAGATGAATGGAGCAGCGCAAAGGGTGGAGGTTTGGAGAGCGGTAGAGTGATGATTGGTGGAAACCGAAGATGGGAGTATAGGGAGTGGAAGGAAGATGTTTGAAGTTGTGTTGAAGTGTGAGTGTTGCAGGTTGGATTCTAGAAAGGGCACTCTGGTGTTGAGTAATCCTTTGCTGATGATATACAGAAATCCATTCTCTTCAAGGACCTGCTTTTCAAACATCTTTCTTCCTCGACAGATGTCAAGCAATTGGTGTTGGTGCTTTAAAAATGCACAGTTTTCGCATAGTCCCAGAGGAAAAAAAAATATTAGTGATGGTTGCCATTGTTTGATTTGTGAGCACACACGTTCCATTCAAGCGAACCACTGCACGTTTTCAAGTCCAAGAGCTTTTTCACCTCACGATGCAACCGGGGCATTTTTGTTGATAAATATTTGCTGATCTGCATTCACCAACTTTCTTCACTGATTGGAGATGTTCAATGGCAAATGAAACAATTCAGTTTGAAATATGCATGATTGTTGTCAGATTATTTTGTTAACATTTCATAGTTATCACATACTTGCTGTTTCTCCTTACAAAATCAAAAAAACACTGGGAAATGTTTCCATATTCGAATCTGTTTGACTGAACATTCTATCGGAGCTCAGGAGCAGTGATGTGCTGGGCAAATTCCATCGAAGCGCTACATTTAGGAAAGTGCTGTCTTTGCAATTTAAGGGCAAGGGCTTTGCGATTTCCTTGTACAAAAACAGGAGTGAAATATTTCCCAATGGAACTGACAAAATTGCTGAATATCTTTGAGTGTGTGGCTGTGGGGTTTCACTTCTAACACTGAAATAAAATCCAAAAATCATTTTTAGGTGTTCACTGTTATTTCTTGCCACCGGGAAATGAAAAGTTAATCTGTTTGCAATTACTCTAAATTTGACCTGGTAATTTGTTTCAGTGATATTGCCTGAGGGATACATTAGGCCAAGATTATTGGTCGAACTTTCTGTAATTCCTGAAATAGTGTTATGGGATATTGTACATAGATCAGAGAGGGAAAATGGGCCTTGGATCAAAGTCTCTTACCAAATCCTGCGAAAGTGCAGCTCTCCATCAGAACAGACCACTCCATAATGCAGAGCTTCCTCAGTATTGATCACTCAGAACCGGCAATGCTCCTTCAGTCCTGCCTTTCTGAGAGTGCGGCACTCCCAAAGTGCCCTCCCCTCCGATACTGCAGCGCTTTCTCAGTATTGACACTCTGACAATGCTGCTCTCCCTCAGTGCTGCCCCTCTAACAGTGGGGTGCCGCGGCAGTATTCCCCCTCCAACAGTGCAGCGGTCCATTAGTACTGCCCCTCCAACAGTGCAGCGGTCCTTCAGTACTGCCCCTCCAACAGTGCAGGGTACACTCAGTGATGCCCGGCCGAAGGTGCAGCGCTCCCTCAGTACTGCAAAAATATTCACCGCATCTCCCCTCTATTCCTTTTTCCAACTAGCCTACACCTGCATCCTTTGATGATTGACTCTTCTGTCGTTGGAAAAAGCTTCTGCTTCTTTTCTCCTTCAAGACTTCACATAATGATGAAATTACCCATTAACGTTTCCTTTACCCTTCCCTGCTCCAAGAATTAAAAGTGCAGTTTCCGTATCCTCTAATTAACTGCTATCCCTAAAGCCTGGGATTAACCAGCTACATATCTCTGTATTCTCTCAAAATTCTTAAGAACCTTGCTGCAGTATAGTGGCTGGATTTGGAACTATGCTACAGCTGAGGTCAAAGGAATGTTTTCGCTAATTTCTGTCCAACTTCCTTTGTTAAATATCCTCTGCTACTATTTATCAAACAAAGATCCTGTTTACCTTTTAGCAACTGTTTCATCTTGTGACACCAATTTCAAGGAAGTGTGTTTCAGAGGCTTGAGATCTCCTTCCTCCAGAACCCACTCCATTATTTTACATTTTGGTTATTGTGTTTCACATTAATAAGGCCCTTGGGAATTGTCGGCTTTTATGTCATGAATTTCGCCACCATTTCTTTGTACCGAATTGATTTCCTTCACTTCCCCCCTCTCATGAGAAACTTGGTTCCCTCACATACCTGGGAGGTTCTCTTTTGTAAAGCCAGAGCCAAAATTATGAGATTAATTGCTCTGGCATTTCCTTGTTCCCCATTATAAATCCCCCCGTTTCTCACAGTAAGGGACCTACATTTGTCTTCAAAAATCTTTTCATATATGTCATAGAGGACAGATACAATATGTGCAGGGCACAGCGGGATGCAAAGAGCATTAGAATCAAGAGTAGCTCAAAGATAAAAGGAATTGGACAATGGGAGTGCAAAAGCAGTCGAAGATAGGTTAATGCCACATGTATGGAAAATGCATTGAATGTGGTGAACAGGTTTAGTGAAATGCAGGCTAAAGTAACCACATGCGACTATGACATAGTAGCAGTAACTGGAACCAGCCTTAAGCAGGAATGAGCATTGAATATCTGTGGCTGGGGAAGACCAGAACCAGGGGCCACAGTTTGAGGATAAGGGGGAAGCCATTTTTGTCCGAGATGAGGAAAGTCTTTTTCACCCAGAGAGTTGTGAACCTGTGGAACTCTGTACCACAGGAGGCTGTTGAGGCCAGTTCATTAGCTGTATTCAAAAGGGAGTTAGATGTGGCCATGATGGCAAATGGGATCAGGAGGTATGGAGAGAAAGCAGTCCGGGGTACTGAGTTGAATGATCAGCCATGATCATATTGAATGGCAGTGCAAGCTCGCGGGGCCGAATGGCCTACTTCTGCACTTATTTACTTTGTTTCTATGTACTGAACAAAGGTATCGGAGGACAACAAAGAGAGGGCGGTAGTAATGACGAAAGACACATAATGTTTACAGCGCGGAAGGATACCAGTTGGCCCGTCGAGCCCGTTCCAGCTCTGTGGAAGAGCAGGTCAGGTTGTCCCACTCCCTCATGCTTTCCTCGATTTTTTCCGTCAAGCCCTTATCCAATTCCCTTTCTAAACCTGCGATTGAATCTGCCTCAACCACCCTCGCAGGTGGAGGATTCCAGATCCTATGTATTCCTTCTGGCGCCTTTGGTTCTTCTGCAAATCACCCTAAATCGGTGTCCTTTTTTACTCAACCCTTCGGCCAGTGGGGAAATTTTCCCCAGAAATACACTTTCTTGATCTGTTCATTGTTTTTGAACAAGTCTATCTAGCCTCCTTTTAAACTTCTCTACTTTATGGAGAACAACCCCTCCATCTCCAGTCTAGCCCCGTCACTGAAGTTCCACATCCCTGGAACTATTGTTGTAAATCTTTTCTGTAACATCTCTTATGTCTTCACAGCCTTCCGAAAGTGCTGTGCCCAGAATCCAAAACAAGACTCCAGTTCAGGTCGGATCAGTCTTTCAGAAAGTTTTAGCATAACTTCCTTGCTTTTGTAATCTGTGTTTCTGGTTATGAAGCCAAGAATCCCGTATGCTTTCTCAACTTGCCCTGCCACAGTCAACGCTTTGTACACATATAGTCCCCGGTCTCTCTGCTCGTGCTTCACTTTCGGAGTGTAATCATTGGATTCTCCTGCCTCACATTATTATTTCCACCAAAATGCATCATATCACACTTTTCTGTCTTAAATGTTATCTGCCACGTGTACGCTCATTGCACCGGCCTGTCAACAAACGTTCGAAGTCCCTCACTATTCTTCTCACTGTTCAGTATAATTCCAAGTCTTGTGCCATCTTCATATGTTTTAATGAGCCCTCTACACCCAAGTCCAAGTGATTAATATGTCTCAAGAAAAGCAGTGCTGCTCTTTGCAACCCCGAGAGAATATCATTGTATATTATCCTCCTGTCCAAAAATCAACCGCTCACCACTACTTTCTTTGCACTGTCACTGAGTCGATGTTGTATCCGTGCTGCCACCAGCCCTTCTAGTCAACGGGCTTCAACTTTCCTGCCGATCATATTTGACACTTTATCAAACGCTCTTTGGAGGTCCATGTACCAAACATCAACAACATTGCCTTCGTCAATCCTCTCTGTAACCTCATCAAAACGCTCAGTCAAGTTAATTATAAATGGTTTGTCTTTAATAAACCTGCGTTGACTTTGGGTAATTAGTCTCCAGTTGTCCAAGTGACTGTTGAGTTTGTCCACGATTTTTGTTTCAGGAAGCTTCCCCATGACCAAGTTAAAGTTACTGGCCTGTAGTTTTTGAAGAAAGGTTAAACATTTGCAATGCACCATTCCTCTGGCACCAGGTCCATACTAAGCAGGTTTGGAAGATTATAGCCAGTAACAGTGCGATATCAATCTTTACTTCCCTCAGCATCCAAGGATGAATCCCAGCCTGTTTCGGTGACTTATCCTCTTAAAGGAGAGCCAAACATTCTAGTCCCTCCTCTTAAACTATTTTAATCTCATCCAGTATCTCAGGTGCCACCTCTTTTACTATGATTTGGCAGCAACTTCTTCCTTGGTAAAGACAAATGCAAAGTCCTTATTCATCGTTCAATATCTCAGTCATGCCCTCTGCCTCCATGCATAGGTTTCATTTTTCATTCCGAAGCAGCCCCACCATTCTTCTTCTGCCCAATAATAATATATATGTCTATAGGAGACTTATGGATTCCATTTTATGTTCGCTATCCATCTATCGTCAGAATGTCTCCTTTCAACTCTAACTACCTGCTTGACTTCCCCTCTGTACTTTCAATATTTAGGCTGGTCCTCACTTGATTCTGAACAGGCCATCTGCAATGCGCCCCGTTTTTCTGAATCACCTGACTCTATATACCTTTCGGCAAGCAGGAAACTCGTCCATTTCTTGTCCTAGCTTTATCCCTCGTGGAAATGGACCTCGAATGTAGCTGAGCTCTCTCCTCTTCAAATGCAGCCCATTGTTCAATTCAGGTTTTACGTGCCAATTATGGTTTACAATTTTCCCAGGCCAGATTAATTCTTAACTGACTGAATTTGGCCTTCCTGCAATTAATTATTTTTAGGCGAGATCGTACCCTTTCCTTTTCCATAGCTAATCTAAACCTTGTGTAACTAAGATCACTTTTCCCTAATTGCTCCCCTACTGACAGTGTGAACCTCTCATTCCACACAACCAGTTTGAGCCTCCTTCCTCATTGAAGAGGATAAGTATTGATTAACAATGTTCTCGATATCACACCTCAAAAATGCTTCTCTCTCTTTGCCCTCTGCACCATTACAATCTCAATCTATACTCTGATAGATGGACAGAGGCGTTCGCATCCCCACTATGACGACTTGATATTTCTTGCACTCGCTAAAATTTGCCTGCAAAATTCTTCCTCTATATCCTTCCCACAAGCTTGTGACATTGAGAAGGGGATAATGGACTATGAGCGTAAGCTTGCCGGGAGCATAAAGTTTGACTGCTGAAGCTTTTATAGACATGTGAAGAGAAAAAGTTTAGACAGGTCCTTTGCACTCAGAAACAGGGTAGTTTATAATGGGGTGCCAAGAAATTCTAGAACAATTGCATTGGTGGTCAATTTCCAACATTCTCCAGATTCTGGATCTGTTCCTACGGATTTGAGAGTAGCTATTTTAACCCCAGCATTTAAAAAATGACCTGGACTGGAATATTGTGCCGTTTCTGGGCACAGCACTTTAGGAATGATGTGTTGATATTATGGAGGGCACAGCAGAGATTTACAAGAATAGTTCCAGGGATGTTGAACTTCGGTCACGGGGCTGGGCTGGAGAGGTTGGTGTTGGTCTCCTTAAAGTAGAAAAGGTTGAGAGGAGATTACATAGAGTTCCTAAAACCATGAGAGCTCCAAGAACTGTATGTATAGAGAAAAGACTCCCAGTGACCGAACTGCTGAGAACCAGGGGAGCCAGATTTAAGGTGATTTGCAGAAGACCTAATGGTGCCAGAAGGAAAATCTTGTTTTCTCAGCCAATGATTAGGATGTTGAATCCTCTAACTGCGAGGATGGTTGAGGCAGAGTCAATCGTGGATTCAAAAGGGAATTTGATAAGGGCTTGAAGGGAATAAATGCAGTGAAAGCATGGGGGAGTGGGACAACCTGATCCGCTCTGACAGAGGGCTGGAAAGGGCTGGACGGGCCAAATGGCATCCTTCTTTGTTGTCAGAGTTATATGGGGTGTTTTGTCATTACTACTGCCCTTTCATTTTTTCCCTTCCCGACCTTTGTTCGGTACTTTGTAGGCACGAGTATTCATTGCTCATTCCTGTTTGAGGATGATTCCCGTTAGTGCCTCTATATCAGAGCCTCATGTGGTTACTTTCGCATGCAATTCACTGAGCCTATTCACAACACTCAATTCATTTTCCGTACAGGGAGCTTAACGTATCTTCGGCTGTCTTTGCATTCCCATTGTCTGATTCTTCCTACTGCTGAGCGACTCTTCATTCTAATGCTATTTGCGTCCCCCAGTGCCCTGTGCATCTTGTATCTATCCTCAATTACAATACTTAAAGAGAAAAAGATTGTTGAAGACAAATGTAGGTCCCTTAAAGTGAGAAACGAGGGATTTTATAATGGGGAACAAATAAATTGCGGAGCAGTTAAACTCATATTTTTGGATTTGTCTTCACAAAAGAGGACATAAATATCCTCCCAGAAATGTTCGGGAAGCAAGCATCCACTGAGACGGAGGAACTGAAGGTCATTAGTATTTGTGGAAAAAAAGTGCTGGGGAAATTAATAGGAGTGACACGCAACAAAACTCCAGGGCCTGGTAATCTACATCTCAGAGTAGCAAAGGAGATGAAATAGTGGATACATTGTTGGCCATTCTCCTGAATTCTATAGATTCTGGAACAGCACCTGCAGATTGGAAGGTGCCGAATGTAATCCCACTAATTCAAAAACGCCGGAGAGTGAAAACAGGGAATTACAGTCCGGTTAGCCTAATCTCAGAAGTGGGGAAAATGCTCGAGTCTATCATAAAAGAGGAGATAAAAGAGCATTTGGAAAGCAACAGCGGTATTGGACATAGCCCACATGACTATATGAAAGGGAAATTATGCCTGGTAAACCTACTGGAGTGTTTTAGAGGATACAGCCAGTAGAATAGATAAGGGAAACCAGGGGATGTGGTGCATTTGGATTTTCAGAAGGCTTTTGATAAGGACCCTCATGAGAGTTTAGTATGCAAAATTGGGAAAGTTGCAAAATTGCAAATTCGTGGGATTGGGGGTAATATACTGGCATGGATTCAGAGCTGGTTGCCGGACAGGAAACAGAGAGTCGGAATAAATGGGTCGTTTTTAGGATGGTGGACGGTGACTAGTGGGGTACCGCAGGGATCGGTGCTTGGCCCCAGCTGTTCACAATATAGAAACATAGAGAATAGGAGCAGGAGTAAGACAGTCGGCCCTTCGGACCCTCTACGCCATTCAATATGATCATGGCTGGTCGTCCATTTTAGTATCCTGTACCTGCTTTCTCACCATATCCCTTAATCTCTTTAGCTTCAATAAATATATCACTCCCCTTCTTGAATATACTCAATGACTTGGTCTCCACTGCCTTCTGTGGTGGGGAATTCGACAGGTTCACCACCCTCTGAGTGAAGAAGGTGTCCACTTTGGGAGTGAAAACCGAAAGGCTGATTATTTTCTGAATGTTGATAGATTGGGAAATGGGGAGATGCAACGAGACATGGGTGTACTTTTACAGCAGTCACTGAAAGCAAACATATAGGCGCAGCAAGTGGTTTGCATGTCAAACGCTATGTTGGCCTGCATTCGAGAGGATTTGTGTGCAGATGTAAAGAGGTGTTCGTGCTATTTTATCGGGCCTTGTTGAGACCATTCCTGGAGTATTGTGTGCCGGTTTAGTCTCATTATCTCAGAAAAGATGTTATAGCCAAAGAGGGAGTGCAACACATGTTCAACAGAATGATTGCTGGGATGGCAGGGATTTTATTCGCTCCTGGGATGTGGGTGTCGCTGGCAAGGCCAAGATTTATTGTCCATCCCAAGTTGCCCTTGAGAAGGTGGTGATGAGCTGCCTTCTTGAACCGCTGCAGTCCATGTGGTTAAGGATTTCCCACAGTGCTGTTCGGGAGGGAGGCCCAAGATTTTGACCCACTGACGATGAAGTTACGGTAATAGACATCTAAGTCAGGATGGCGTGTGACTTGAGAGGAACTTTCAGGTGGTGCTGTTCCATGAGTCTGCTGCCCTTCTCCTTCTAGATGGTAGAGGTCGTGGGTTTGGGAGGTGCTGTCGAAGAAGCCTTGGCGAGTTGCTGCAGTCCATCTTGTAGATGGTGCTCACTGCAGCCGCAGTGCGCCGGTGGTGCAGGGAGTGAACGTTTATGGTCGTGGAAGGGGTGCCAATCAAGCGGACAGTTTTGTCCTGGATGGTGATTAATGGGCATTAAAAAATTCAATTACTAGTAAAGAAACACACAAACATTGAAGGTGACGACACAGAAGGACAGCTGTGTCCTCGCCAAAAAAGTACCGAGCCAGCCGAATCCCACTTTCCAGCTCTTGATTCGACTTCAAGTGCATATGCAGGTACTTTTAAATGTGATGAGATGTACAGCATCTCCCACCCGTTCAAGTGGTGTGTTCCAGACACCACCAGTTTGCAGCCAAGGAGGTCCCAAGTCAGCATGGCATGAAAATTGCAGAGGAGCTTGGAACTTGGCCGGATTGGATTTGTGCTGCTTTTTCTGGACAGGATAGATCTGGGCAGTTTCGCACATTGTCGGATAGAGGCCAGTGTTCTGGCTGCACTGGAACAGCTTGGCCAGAGGGGCTGTTGTTTCTGGAGCACAGATCTTCACGACGATAGCTCGGATGTTGTCAGGGTCGATTGCCTTTGCTGTATCGAGTGTGCTCAGCCGTTTCTTGATATCACGTGGATTGAACCAAAATGGCTGGTGGCTGTCTTCTGTGATGATGGGGGCTTTCGGAGGAGAGCAATATGCATCACTCGACACTATTGGCTGAAGGTGGTTGAAAACTCTTCAGCCTTGTCTTTTGCACTCACTTGCTGGGCTCTGCCATTATTGATAATGGAGATAACCATGGAGCCTCCTACTCATAGAAACATAGAAACATAGAAAATAGGTGCAGGAGTAGGCCATTCGGCCCTTCGAGCCTGCACCGCCATT
>JARFOE011039009.1:0-12540 GCA_031763465.1 Squatina squatina
CATATTGAATGGCGGTGCAGGCTCGAAGGGCCTAATGGCCTACTCCTGCACCTATTTTCTATGTTTCTATGTTTCTAGATCAGACAGTAGAGAAACATTTACAGACTGTCAGTGCATTGGAGAAGGTGTTGGAAAACAGCAAGCAAAAGACGGCATGGCTTGAAAGTGAAGCCATCCAAATTAAAATTAAAATGGAAGAAATGAGTGATAATTGGATGCTGGAGAAAAACATGATTCAATGTACCTGCGCTTTATTAAATAAGAAGAATGAAAAATTGGAATCCCGAAATGCTGAACTGGAAAAGTGCATGAGTCAGTCTCAGCTGCAGGTACAGGACCTTAAAGCTGCATGCCAGGTTATGCAGGAACAAAAACAAGATCAGGCGGGGAAGGGAGATCACTCTGAGTATCAGAAAGAAATCACAGAACTAAAAAGATTGGTGCCTGTAAAGAAGGGAGCGATCTGCCTGATGCAGGGGGATGTGGAGTCAGGCACAGGAGAGGGACCCCATCAGGATGATGGGATAGAATGCGCTACTTCTCGACCCCCGCCGCAGAGTCTGGATTGCGCGCCCGTATGTGTAATAACTCAGACCAAATATAGGGCCCCCTCCAACAGCTCGGGGAGGAACGTGCCCTGGATAGTACCTTTTTGGTCTCCCACTCCCTCGACCAGTTAAAGGAATTGGCACGAGATTTGGGAAAAATAACCTTTGGACACTCTCCTGACGGAAACTTTCTAGCGGCAGAGCAGATTGTGGGGATACAAAATTTAGATGCGGGTGAGCATGAAAAACTGTTGCTCTTTGCTCTAGATCCAGAAATATATGGAGCCTTAGATCGAGAAAGCAAGAGGGGATGAGGCACGGTGGAAGCCCTTATGGCTGCTATATGGAGGGCAGTAGGAATGGAGAGAGGAAACCCTTTTCGGGAAGGCGAAATGACAAAACAAAAGCCAGGTGGACACCCGATTGTCTTTCCAGACCGACTGTGGCCTGTCTATAATCAATGTCAGGGTGGTCAGTTGGACAGGGCAGACCTAAATGGGATACCCCTAACACACTGGCTAAGAACACTTAGCCAAATGGCACACGAGGTACAAAAGGGAGTGAGTGTCTGGTATGATCCCGAAGATGTCAACATCACTGAAGCACGGGTGTTATGAAAATGCACCCTGGCTCATACTCAGATCCCAATTCAAAAGGCGAATTGTAACATAATGGAAGAGAAGCCCAAACAAAACATGGAAGAAGGAGGGAACACCAGTCTGGAGGGATGGAAAAGGAGGATTAGACGGGAAAAAGAACCTGACATGCTATAGCTGTGGTGGGAAAGGACACTTTGCTCGGGAGTGCAGGAAACCAAAGAAAGGGGAAAAATCAGATACGGGGGAAACCGAGGAGTTAGAAAAGGCATTGGGACTGATAATGGAAAAGATCATGAAAAAGAGAGTAAAGAAGGGTCTGGCACCTTGCACTTGATAACCGGTTTCAGGTAGCTATAGTTTTTTGTTTTTAGTGTGAGTGTTAATGTCTTTTATAAAGCATGTATCAGTGTTTAAAACTTTGCAGTATTTTTCTTGTGTGTGACAGCTCAGCTGATAAAAACGATCTGCCTGTGAACTAATTCTGCCCCCGAGTTCTGTTCCACAAAGCTGAAGGTCATTAACCCTTTGTGGTCTTGTCTTGAATGTTGGACCAATGCGTTTGTTTGTTTGGGTCTGTCTGTGTATGCATACACATGTATCTGTTTCTTTTGTGTAAAATGTGGGTATATGTTTATTCAATGTGAAACCTGATTTTCTAACAGTTATGTTCAGTATTTGTTCACAGTTATTTGGAAAGACCTCCGAAAAGTCACCCCCTGTTTGTGTTTTTGATTGGACTAATATAATTGGTTTGCATTGAATTGAGGTTAATTGTAACCTATTAAAAACCTGACTTTCATCAATGGCCAAGGTGAAACTCTGGTTATTGTAACTTTTCCTTCCGAAAAAACCCACATTTGATTGTTTGGGAAAGTTTTTTTTTAAATCTACATGAACCGACGTGATGGCATCAGAGAATTTTTTGCTCCGCCTTCTTAGAAACCTACATAGAAATGACAGCTGTTGTTTTAAAGCAGCAGGAAATCACCTTTGTATTGAACGGTGCAGAATTTTTTTTGATATTATTAAAATTTAAGTTTCTCAATTTGAGTGACCACGTGCCAGAAAGAAAATTATGATTTGACAAAATTAACCCCTTGGGTTCTTAAACAGAGCCACAATGGATTCTCTGTTTTCTTTTGTTTTAAGCAGGTGCCAGAATAGAATCGAGAGGAATTGATGCAGCTTGCAGCAGGAGACAAGGGTCTGGGCTCCCGGACCAGAAAACAACAATGGGAAACCATAAGGGAGACCGCCGTTAACATTGGAGAAGGACACAGGGAAAACAAACTGTGACTAGAGTTTACAAAAACCCAAGAGTGGGAGATAGGGAACACAGGGTTAAGGGTTCCAAATGCTGGAATGATTGCACGACCTTGCGAGTAAATAAGAGGGAATGGGAGGGTACATAAAGTGAAAATAATGCGAGAGGAAGTGATGAGAGTAACGGGGTAACATGGATGGGAGGCTACACTGAGGGCATGACCCAGGAAGAGGTTGAGGTTTGCAGAACACCTCTCTGGTTAACAGCTTAGATGTAGCCACATTAGATCAGGAAGTCAGGAGAATGAGAAATCGTTTGAAGGAAATCGTGGTGGGAAGCGGAGATAAGACAACATAGGGTACCCAAGTCACCTATGTTGGGAAAGGAGAGTGTTGCATCACTACTCAGGAGAAAGAGTTTGTATACGGCCAAAACTTTTCATGTCCCACCAATCAAACGGCATTTTAACCACCGAAGGGGTGTATGACAACGTCCGTTTCCACTCAACAGACCAACTTGGTGCACCTGGTAATAATTTTGGTTAACCCAAAAGGCAGAAATTGAGCCTTGTGAATGACATAATTACCGGAGTAAATACCAGCACTTCACTGTACAATTGACTGGAACTTGTAACTATGAACAGAGAACTTAAGAAAGCAAAACAGCAACTAGAGGACATTTTATCCAGTGAAAATGATTGGTCACATGACAAAGTACTGCATGATCAATGAGTAATGATAGATTTGGGATATATCTTTAACCCATTATATGATATGTTAAATCAATTTGAACGATAGGAAAAGGTGAACCTAAATGCCAGTGAGGCACAACAGAAGATGGGTCTCTGCACACTATATGGGTCATGGTTGGTAGAACAGGCGAGGGGTAATTTAGAACAGGTACAGAACAAGCAGGTGCCTATGTGGTTGACAAATGACAAATTGGTAGACCTATCAAGATATCCAGTCCAGGCTCCCATGTGTGACCGAAGACCACTGATAGAGGTCACCACAGTAGACCACTCTTGAAGGAGCCTGGAGAAACCGGCAATAGGGTTAATTTTACACTACCCAGTGTTGCCCCCTAGGGCCAAAAAGAAATGGCTGTACCAGGTAGAAAATATTGGAATCAGACAAGGAGATTCCATGATTGGATATAGAAGCCTGGCTCCCTATGTGGTAGGATCTGATCACATGAGTCCAACTGATCTAGCTGGATGTGTAAAAAAAGGCTTCAGTGGTTCTGTGTCCCAATAAGATCAGTGATCATATCACTACTCAATGTGGATACACAGGAGGGAACGCCACATGCCAAATGTGGATGGAACTGACAGGGACATGAACCCATGTGGCATATAGAGGGAATAACATCTATTGGAGAACAGCCACCGAGGGGGTAATTGAGGCAGGACAGGTCCAGTGTCCTCTGATCAACAGCACCTTCTGTGTGCAACCAGAACATACCCTCAAAATCAGAGACCTGTATTTGATACCAATGCTGGATAGTGAACAACAGCAAAAGGAGCAGGTCCAAGACTCACTGGAGATAGATTGGGAACTATATCTCCACCGAGCTTACAACATCCATAATCTCCCTGAGGCAGATAAATAAGCCCTGGTAAGGGCTACGAAAGGGCTAAGACAATATGAGAAATGAATATGGGTATTGCAGCAAAGTAATGCAGATAACACAATCAACATCCAGGCTATCATTATTATTCCCTGGTATGAATCGACCTGGAATTTAACCTTGGTTCATATCTGCCCTCAAAATGAGCTGTAACGTAAAAGTAATTTTCAAGGTACAAGAGGGAGGAGTCTGTAAGGTAGAAACAACTACAAAAGGGTTTAAAAGAAACCTTTACTTGGACACAACTTAAAAAGGCAGAGGGAAAATGGCTTACAACCACCGAATCGAAAAATGGTCTCGAGAGCTGACCTCGAGTTTTGCAGCTGTATGGACAGAGAATGGACAGTAAATAACCAGAGATAAGGGAACTCAGTCTTGATGACTAACATAAGCATAACGACTTGTTTTGGGGAGCGTTTGGGAGTGTTTGATAGTGTGTTGGTGTGAGAGAGACCCAGGCTTTTGTTGTGCAGGTCGTGACCTAAAATTCTGGAGCACTGGAACAATTGGGATATCAACAATATTTCAGGATGGGAGGGAGAGGGAGAGCAAATTTGGACAATAAAGGTAAGGTAATTGCAGACTAGAGAGCGCTCTTGGAGATCCTCTCTTTGAGAGCACTCAAACATGAGCAGGAGAGAGAAAGAGAGAGATCACATGCTCTAACAACAGGCTGTGGTATTCTGGCAGCAGCCCAGAATTTTAGGAACCCCGAGTTGGTCACCGGGAAGATACTACAAACTCTCACCTGACCAGTGGAGTTGTGAGTATTAATAGGGATCTTGTGGTATTTTACTTTTACATAAACACTGTTTTCAATCTGTAAAGCTGTATATTAATTTAGTAATAATCTGTAACATCTCAACAGTGTGTATAAGTTTGACAATTAGTGTTAGTGTTAGAAATTAGTGTATTAGTGTTAGAAACAATGAAAACCACTTAAACATAACACTGTGCAGTCAAGTATGCCTACCACATATAAGTCTATAGAAATACCTGCAGACACACCCCCTTGAGCCCCAGAATAAAAGGGGGTACCTCCAGGTCTGTAGTTCCCTGTTTTCTCTCTCCCTCCTTTCTTAAATAGTGGGGTTACATTTGCTACCCTCCAATCTGCAGGAACCGTTCTAGAATCTATTGAATTTTGGAAAATGACAACCAATGCATCCACTATCTCTATAGCCACCTCTTTCAAAACCCTGGGATGTAGATCATTGGGTTCTTGGGATTTATTGACTTTCAGACCCATTAATTTCCCTGGTACTATTTTTTTTACTAACACTGATTTCTTTCAGTTCCTCATTCTTGCCAGACCCTTGGTTCTCTAGTATTTCCGGGAGGTTTTTTCTGTCTTCTTCCATGAAGACAGACACAAAGTATTTATTTAATTTCTCTGCCATTTCCTTATTCCCCATTTTAAATCTCCTATCTCTGTCTGTAAGGTACCCACATTTGCCTTCGCTAGTCTTTTCCTTTTTACATACCTATAGAAGCTTTTACAGTCTGTTTTTATGTTTCTTGCCAGTTTACTCTCATATTCTATTTTCCCTTTCTTGTTCAATTCCTTGGTTCTCCTTTGCTGAATTTTAAAATGCTCCCAATCCTCAGGCTTACTTCTTTTTCTGGCAACTTTATAAGCCTCTTCTTTTAACGTAATACTATTTTAAATTTCTTTTGTTAGCCACAATTGGACCACTTTTCTTGTTGGGTTTTTGTGCCTTAATGGAATATCTATTGGTTTCAAGTTATGTAATGTACTGCGGTCAGGATGTTGTTGGAGTTAAGATACGGATCAGTCATGATCTAACTGAATGGCAAAACTGGCCCGACGGGCTGAGTGGCTCACTCCTGTTCCTATGTTCCTACCTCATTAACTAATGAAGCTTATTTGTTAAATGAAAACATGTAAGAGTAGAGACACAAAGCACAGGACTCCTGTAAATAAGCCAGAACCAAGTGATCTTGGAAAAAAAACATCAGTTGAAGCAAAGGGAATTTTAAGTGCAGGTCAGAAAACAGGGCAAACCTGAAACATTAACTCTGTTTCTCTCTCCACAGATACTTCCTGATCTACTGAGCATTTCCAGCATTTTCTTTTATTTAAGCACAAGACGGAATAGAAGGCGAATGACTAATGTCGAGAAAAGCCAGTTGTCCTAAGATTAAGGAGCAACGATTGTGAGCAGGGGCTACTTGCTGGTGGTGTTGAGCATACTCCCCTGGCAGTGGAGAGACGATGATCTAGAAGGTGGCCCTCCCAGGGTGAGGCTCGTCCATTGCACCTCGGGTGTGCTGAAACAACAATGAAAACTTGTATTTATACAGTGCCTTTAACATAGTAAAATGTCCCAAGGTGCTTCACAGGAGGGTTATCAAACAAAATTTGACACTGAGCCACATAAGGAGATATTAGAGCAGATAATTTAAGGCTTGGACAAAGAGGTAGGTTTTAAGGAGCGTCTTAAAGGAGGAAAGGGATGTAAAGAGGCGGAGAGGTTTAGGGAGGGAATTCCAGAGCTTAGGGCCCAGGTTGCCAATGGCTGAGCGATTAAAATCAGGGATGCTCAAGAGGGCGGAATTGGAAGAGTGCAGATATCTCGGAGTGTTGTAGGCGCTGGAGAAGGTTACAGAGATAGGGAGGGGCGAGGCCATGAAGGGATTTGAAAATGAGGATGAGAATTTTAAAATCGAGGTGGTGCTTAACCGGGAGCCAATGTAGGTCAGCGAGTACAGGGGCAATGGGCGAACTGGACTTGGTGCGAGTTAGGACACGGGCAGCTGAGTTTTAGATGAGCTTAAGTTTATGGAGGGTGGAAGATGGGATGTCAGCTAGGGGAGCATTGGAATAATCGAGTCTCGAGATAACAAAGGCATGGATGACGGTTTCCGCAGTGGATGAGCTGAGGCAAGGGCGGAGGCGAGCAGTGTTACAGAGATGGAAATAGGTGGTCTTAGTTATGGCGCAGATATGTGGTCAGAAGCTCAATTCAGGGTCAGATATGACACCAAGGTTGCGAACAGTCTGGTTCAGCCTCTGACAGAAGTTGGGGAGAGGGATGGAGTCAGTGGCTCGGGAACGGGGTTTGTGGCGGGGACCAAAAACAATGGCTTCAGTCTTCCCAATATTTAGTTGGAGGAAATTTGTGCTCATCTAGCACTGGATGTCAGACAAGCAGTCTGACAACTTAGAGCCCATGGAGGGGTCGAGAGAGGTGGTTGTGAGGTAGAGCTGAGTGTCGTCAGAGTACATGTGGAAACTGAAACTGTGTTTTTCGATGATGTCGCAGCAAGTTAATGAGAAATAGGAGAGGGCCAAGGATAGATCCTTGGGGGACACCAGAGGTAACGGTGCGGGAGTGGGAAATGAAGCCATTGCAGGTGATTCTCTGGCTACGACTGAATAGATGGTAATGGGACCAGGCACGTGCAGCCCCATCCAGCTGAACGATGGTGGAGAGGCGTTGGAGAAGAATGGAGTGGTCAACCGTGTCAAAGGCTTCAGACAGGTTGAGAAGGATGAGGAGGGATAGTTTACCACGGCTGCAGTCATCTGTGACTTTGACAAGAGCTGTTTCAGTATTGTGGCAGGGGCGGAAACATGATTGGAGGGATTCAAACATGGAGTTCCGGGAAAGATGGCCATGGATTTGGGAAGTCCCTGAATGTGGGATACTTGACTGCAAAATGGTACTGGGGGACTGTGTTCGCGCTCTCCCCTGGCTTATTACACAACAATGACAGACTGAATAGATTCACTTTTGTCCTTGTTTTTTCCGTACTTTGGTCCTTCTCACGATGATCAACTTTGCTCAAGTGCAGTGTTGAGTACAAGCAGATGGAGATGGAGTGTAAATAGCAGTGTCCGGGCGATGGAAGGAGGTGCAGCACAAAATCAAAGCCTATATTATCAACATGATACGTCTGTGTTGTCCTGTAAAGCTTACAAATCCCCGAGAGCAGCCATGCAATGTACTGCGAGCAGCACCTGCAGTGGGCGTGCACTTAGCATTCTTCCCCACCTCCCCCTCGCCCCCACTCCTGTCGTTTGTGGGTGAAGGGAGTTCTCACCCACCCTAAACACAAGCCTGGCAAATAGGCATCTCCTCCGCACAGTGCCCAGGTTTACAGTGTGTTGCCGGATTCCTGTGGGAAGCTGTGTGGAGAGGGCTGTGTGTGGGATCTGTGGGGGGGGTGGAATGTGGCGGGCGGCTGTGGGAGGGGGGATGTTGAGGGGGGCGAAGGCTGTGGTGGGTCTGTGGGGCAGCTGTATGTGGGGAGGCTGTGGGGGAGCTGCAGGGGACTGTGGGGGGGGCTGCGGTGGGGGAATGTGGTGGGGGGCTGTATTGGGGGGAGCTGTGTGGGGTGCTCTGGTGGGGACTGTGGAGGGGGGCTGTCGGGGGAAGATGTGGTGGGGGGCTGTGTGTGGTGAGAGGCTGTGGGGTGGGGGGCTGTGGTGGGGGCTGTGTTGTGGCGGCTGTGGTGGGGGGGCTGTAGGGGGCTGTTTGAGGGGCTGTAGTGACGGCTATCTCTGGGCGAGTAGTATTTGTTGGAATGATATTGGTCCAGTGTCATTAATGGGAGAGAGTTGAAATGGGGCCGTAATGTTGGTGGTATTGGGAGAGGGAAGGAAGAAGTGATTGTGGAAGAGAGCAGCGGAGAGAAAGTGAAGGGGAGGAATGTGGAGAGAAAGAGATGGCGTGAAGCTGGAAAGTAAAAGAGCGGTGCGAGGCTGAGCAGAGGTGATTGTGAGGCTGTTGCGAGTGCCTGTGTGTTTGAGAAACTGGATGAAGGGGAGAGTGTCAGCAGGGATTGTAAAGGCTGGCGTGGTGCTTTGTGAGCCTGGGCACAGTGCAGAGGAGACGGCTAGAGTTTGGAGTGGATGAGTGTGGGCAGATGAAGATGGAAGTGAGGTGGAAGCTTAATGGGAATGGGCGAGGTGAGGAAGAAGATAATGTTGAAGAAAGAAACAGAGAAGAGTGAACTTGCAGAGTAAAGGAACATCAAAATATATGTTAGAGAAAGGAAAACACAGTGGATGCTGGAAATCTGAAATATAAACAGAAAATGCTGGAAATATTCAGCAGGTGGAGAAACAGAGATAACGTTTGTCGTCAGATATTTTAGCAATTGGTTTTGCGTGGGGTTTGGGCAGTGTTGGCTGTTCACTCATTCCGCACTCCTGACATATGTTTTGGATTAATAATTGTTACCTAATTTCTTCAGATTTTATTAAGAAACTCCATGCAGTTCATTATTGTGTTACTGTTCATTGTGGCTCTGCACATACCCCAGAGAACACTTCTGTCCCCCCTCTGCTCCGTTTTATTCTCTTTTCATTTTACACATATCAGAAAGTTCAATCCTGCTATCAGCCGAACATTTGATTATTTCCTGTGATATGCTACAACAATCACAGGCAGGACAAGCATTGCTTAAAGATATTAGGGGCGGACAATTCATGTTTTAGGCATTTCTAGCACTAAGCGCCGAATTTCACACTGGAAATGGGACTCTGAAAATTTGCCTTGAACCCTCCAATTAGCCACTGTAGATTTGGAACGTTCAAACACGTGCAAACGTTAATGTTAAGGGGCCCATACTGAACTGATCTATTCATGGTGTGCATGCAAATTCCAGTTTGTTTCCAACCTCACAGCCCACTTAATTCCACAGTTTGCTTCCAACCTCCGTTGACTTAAGTGTTTCCAACTTCCTGATAGCTGACTTAATTGCTTCCAGCTGCATGTCTCCCACATACAGCCCTGCTCACTGCTCAGATCACACACCCCTGCTCATTGCTCAGTTCACACAGCAGGCAGGGTGGTCCATCCATCCATCCATCCGTCCATCCCCTCCATCTGTCCATCCGTCCATCCATCCATCCATCGTGAAGTAATACAATGGAGCCTAATCTGACTTGCGCTGGATTCTCTGAGCTGAGGCCCGTGTCACTGCTGAAAAAAGCAGGTGTTGTCACTGCTGGATTTAGTGCACACTGACACTGCTGAATTTCAGACAGGTGGCTATTTTGGGCGCCGTGTGCACTTATGACATCATAGCGCCGCGATTAAGTTACAGCTAGCGCTTGGAGCCTCAGGGGCCTTGTGCCCATTTTGCACCATCACGTACGGGACCCGAATTTTGTGCCTGCGTTTTCATGCCGAAAATGTATGTACGCCCGTTTCGCGCTGATTTTACCCGCAAATTGGGCGCCCTAGGATTTTAGACGACATATGTATACAGCAGTTTTCTTGGATAAATGGCATAAGTTTATAACATAAGTTTCCACGGTAACAGTCTAGTTAGAGAAAGGCTGTGATAAACCTCTGGTCTGTGAGGTGGGGCATGAAGGATTAGAGATTTAGGGCGCCCAATTCGTGGTTTTGTTTAGCGTTAAAATGGCATTAAATAGGCGCAAAGTGCTTAACGCCGACTTATAGTGTTAAGCTTTTCAGCGCAAAATTTGTCTCCCGTTAACACCAGCGCTAAACGGGCGCTAACTGCTTTAGGCCACAATCGCAAGTCTTAGCGTTAGAGTGTCCTGTTGATGTCATCAGTGGGCGCAATGCCCAAAATGGACTAACGCCATAGAATTCAACAAGGCTACTGTGCCTTAACTTTAGTGGTGTCAATGCCCCATTTTTTGGGCGTTGACACAGCTCAACTCTGAACTTTGAGTGTTATAGAAAGTTCTGGAACTGGGCTTCGTTATAACTTTATCTCCCGGCCCCACCTTGATCAAATCATGTGACTTTTGACTTTAAAGCCTCACTCTGACTCAGTGCTGACTTCCTTTTGGTTTCATCTGAGCTTTGACTATCTTGAAGATTTCGGCCCCAGACGCCATGGCTGATGCACTCCCGGTCGAATGGATACTCATACAACATCATGTGCAAAATCAGATGAACAGAGGAGAACTTCAAGACAGGCAGCTGGATATGGGGGCAGAGGTAAATGAGGTCAGGGCTGAGGAAGAAGCAGATGCTCAACCAGACCAACCACAACAACCACCTGACCTCCCAAAGCCAGCTGCACCACTGGTGGCACAGCCCAGGCCACTGCAGCCTCCTCCTAGTGCCCTCTGCGCCTGCCCACCCCACTGTGTGCCGGGGGGGCACTCCCTCCAGAATTGGAGGCGGCCTCCCCATCCCAATCAGCGTCAGTGGTGCAGGCTACCACCGGTTTCCCTGTCGTAGCCAAGGGCTCTTAAAGGCGCGTGTCCTGTGTCGGCAGCCACTATCTTTACGCATTGGCCACGTCAATGTCGGCCAATGTCTGGCGGCCGATCTTCCCCGTGGAATTCCCCCCCCACCACCACGACTTTGCCGGAACCCCTGAAAAAAATTCTAATTTACCTGATGGCAGAGTGGACCGTCGATCCACCTCTTCGGTGAAAGCCTGCGGCCCTTGCCCTTAAGGGAGGGGGCAGAGCAGCGGTGTAACCAGGAAGTGACATGATATTGGCCAAGTCACTGCTGAGTCAATGCTGATTTTGCATTGCCGCGCTACGCTGGCCTGAAACAGCTTCAATGGGGCCAAGGCCGCGACACAGTGCCTCGTTGTTAGTGGTCCGAATGTTGCAGCCCAATTGGGGCCCCTATAACCCTATCTGTCAGAGCAGCTGAGATTGTTCTCCTTACAGCAGAGAAGGTTAGGAGGAGAGTTAATAGAGGAGTTCAAAATGATGAAGGGATTTGTTGGGGAGAAATGGAGAAACCGTTTGTAATGAGAGAAGGGCCAGTGATCAGAGGACACTGATTTAAGGTGATTGGCAAAAGAGCCAGGGGGCAGGGAGAATTTGTTTTTAATGCAGCGATTTATAATGAACTGGAACGCGCTGCCTGCAAACGGAGTGGAAGCAGATTCAATAGTAACTTTCAAAAGGGAATTGGAGAAATATTTGAATTGGAGAAAACTGCAGGGCTTTGGGGAAAAAGCAGGGAGAGTGGAACTAATTGGATTGCTCTTCAAATAGCCAGCACTGGCAGGATGGGCTGAATGGCCTCCTATTGTGGTGTAAGAGTCTATATGGCCAAAATTGACCCTTTTTATAGCCTTGTTAGCACCTCCATGGGGCGCTAAAGGGGCGTTAAGTAATTTCACCCAGGGTGGGGTGGGCACTATTGCATCCTGGGAAATTGCCTGGGTGGTCGCGGAGGAACTGGGTCATTATTGCCCCATCCCGTGATCAGCGCCCCGACCCAGGACCGGCGATGATGTCATCACCATGGGCGCCGACTCATCACCCCGCGGCGACCCACTTGCACCCCGCAGCGGAATATGCCCCACGGGGCTTCAAGCTGGCTCTCAGCGGTACCCAGGCAGTCCCTTAAAGGGGAGGCCTTTAGCACCCCAGGCTGCCAGCTTTTATCTACCAAAACTCGCTTCCAAAGCCACATCTCTTTTCTCAGCAACTGTCTCCGGCTCCGACTTAATCCACGTGGATTCCAACTGAAATTCCACCCTTCATGTTTTGGATCCACCCAGGATTACAGATATC
>JARFOE011049289.1:0-21484 GCA_031763465.1 Squatina squatina
AAACCCATTTCATGCCGTGGGTTTTTAAGTGATGTTCTCTCAGTCCTGGATCATCCTTTGTTGTTAAAATTGATATTGCTCTCAGTCCCGGATCATTATGTGTTTCACAAAGCGAAATGCTGTTGGTCCCGTGTCATTCTTTGTGTTTAAAGTTATATGATCTCAGTCCCAGATCATTCTGTGTGTAAAAGTGAAGTTCTGTCATTCGCGGCTCATGGTGTGTCTTTTCAAGTGATGTGCTCTCAGACCCGGATCATTCTGTGTCTCTTCAAGTTATGTTCTCCCAGCCGCGGATCATTCTGTGATTTAAAATATGATGTGCTCCCAGTCCAGTGTCATCCTTTGTTGAACAGTGATATCCTGTTTGTCTGTTTTTTCAAAATTGACTGTGCTCTCAGTCCAGCATCATTCTGCGTGTTTTCAAGTAATGCACTGTTGGTCTCAGTTTATTCTTAGTTTTTAAATGTGCTGTGCACACAGTCCCGGATCATTCTGTGTGTTTAAATCTGATGCTCTCTCAATCCTGGAACAATCTATGTGTTTAACATTGTTCAAATATCATACCGGATCCTTCTGTCTCTGTTTATCAGTGTTGTGCTGTCAGTCCCGGATCATTCTGTGCCAGTTGAAAGGGATATGTTACTGCCATTATATTCTGTTCCTGGTCGAATTACGTTGTTTTCAGGATCGGATCAATCTTTATCTCTTTGAACCCTTTATGCTCACAATACCGGATCATTCTGCCTGTTTGGGGTTTTTAAACCTCGTGCAATTTCACTTGTGATACCCGAGTTGGGAAGCGCTGTGTTCAACGTTGCATTCGATTTCTCTGTGCAGGTATGGAGCCAGCTCACAGAGCATTCTGACCTTTAGTTGTAATACTATCATATTCTTGGAAAGCCAACTCTGTGAAGGATCTGATGCCCTGAATTATTTGGTTCCATTTTATTGTTATTCGCTGCTGGGATGTGCGTGTTGCTGGCACGGCCATCATTTATTTCCCATCCCGAATTCCCCTTGGAAAGGTAGTGATGAGAATCCTTCTTGACCAACTGCAGTCCTTGCTGTGAAGGAACTCCCACAGTGTTCTTCGGAAGAGAGTTCCAAGGATTTGAGCCAGTGATGAGTAAGGACCAGCAGTAACCTTCCAATTCAGGATGGCATGTGCCTGGAATGGTAACTCAGTGGTGGTGCTGTTCCCAGGCATCTGTTGCCTTTGTTCTATTAGTTGGTAGGTGCCGTGAATTTGGAGAGTTGCTGTAGTGCATCTTGCAGTTGGCACTCACTGCAGCCACAGTGTGCCAGAGGTGCAGGGAGTGAATGTTTAAGGTCACGGAAGTGGTGCCCATCAATACTGCTTTTTCCAGGATGCTGTCGAGATTCTTGTGTATTGATGCAGCTGCACTGATCCAGCAAATTGGAAAAATGTCATCATGTTCCTGACTTTTGCCTTGTCGATGATGGACAGGCTTTGATGAATTAGAAGATAAGACACTCGCCGCAGGATACCCAGCCTTTGAACTACTCTCGCAGCCACAGTGTTTATACGAGTGTTCCAGTTAAGTTTAAGGGCAAGGTTGACACCAAGGATGTAGATGGTTTGGGGATTCAGCGATAGAATTGCAAATGAATATCGAGGGGCGGTGGTAAGACTCTCGCTTGTTGGATACAGTAATTGGCTGGCACTTTGTGACGTGAATATTAATTGCCACTTACCATCCCATCCTGGATGTTGTCCAGGTCTTGCTGCATGCGGGCATGGACTGCTTCATTATCTGAGGAGTTGCCAATGGCACTGAACAATGGGCAGTCATCAGTGAACATTCCCATTTCTGAACGTATGATGGAAGGTAAGTCATTGATGAAGCAGGTGAAGATGTTTGGCCCTGGGGCACTGCCCTGAGGAACTCCTGCAAAAATGCCCGGGGGCTCTCATGAATAACCTCCAAACACAAAAACGATCTTCTTTTGTGCGAGGTATGTACCCAGTCACTGGTGAGTTTCCCCCTGATTCCCATTACCTTCAGGTTTAACAGGGCTCCCTGAGTCCGCACTCGATCAAATGCTGCTTTGATGTCAAGAGCATTTACTCTGACCTCACATGTGGAATTCTGTCCAAGTTTGGAACAAGGATGTAATGAGGTCGGGGGCTAAGTTGACGTAGCGGAACCCAAACTGGGGACTGCTGAGCAGTTTATTGGTGAGAAACTGGAGCTTAATAGCACTGTCTATGAAAAGTTCCGTCATATTGCTGATGATTGAGAGAGGACTGACGGGGCAGTAATTAGCTGGATTGGATTTGACCTGTTTTTTGTGGACAGGACATACCTGGTCTGGTTTCACATTGTTGAATGGATGCCAGTGTTGTAGCTGTATTGGAAGATCTTAGCAAGAAGCACGGCTAAATCTGGGGTACTTGCCTTGTGGACGATAACTTGGATGTTGCCAGGGCACATTGCATTTGCTGCATCCAGTTTGCTCAGCCGTTTCTTGATGCCATGTGGAGTGAATTGAATTTGCTCGAGACGAGCTTCTGCGATAGAAACAAATAAACATAGATAATAGAAGCAGTATTAGGGTAATCGATTCCTCGGGCCGACCCCGCCATTCAATATGATCATGGCTGATCCACTGGCTCAATAACATAGTCCTGCTTTCTCACACATATAGCGTGATGCCTTTATATCATCAAATATATTATTTCTCCTTCTGACTATGATGGGGACCCCAGTAGGAGACAAATGGGGATCAGCTCCTCGACCTTTCTCGCTGAAGTTGTTCGCAAATTCTTCAGACTTGTCATTTCAATCCACGTCACTGATGATGGGGATATGCATTAAACAAAACAAGAAAAACTCCCAAAGAAAAAAGTAAACAAAGAATGGCAAAAAAAATCAAGTAAGAAAAATCAGAAAGACAAAATGGCCAGAAATATACAAACAAAGAACAAATCCAAGAAAGCATGAACGAAAGAAAAGAAAGATCATGTAAGAAATACAGAGAAAAGAAGTAGGAGAGAAAGAAAAATAGAAAATAAACATAGAAAGTAAGCAAAAATGAAGAGAGAAAGAAAGAAACAAGAAAAACGAAGTAATAATTAAAGCAAGCAGGAAAAAAAGATATAAAGAATGAATAAGAATGAAGGAACGATTGAAAGCAAACAGAGAGATAGAATGGAAAAAGTAAAAAAAAGAATAATAAAATAAACAATCGAGAAAGATCGAAAAAAAATGAGAGAAAGAAAAATGGAAGAAAGATGAAAGAAAGAAACTAAGCAAGAAACAAATGAAATTAACAAAAAAATAACCAACATTGATAGAAAGGAGAGAAGCAACAAAAGAAAGAAACTGGGAGAGAAAGAAAGAACAAATGATCGAAAAAAGAAACAAAACGAAGGATATGAAAAGGCAAGAAAGCAGGAAAGAGAAAAATAAGGAGAGAATGAAACAAAGGTAGAAATAAAGCTCGACTGAAAGAAGGAACGAATGTAAGTAAAAAAGAAAGAAGGAAAGACGGAAGGAAAAAAAGATAAAAGCAATCAAGAAAAAATGCAAAAGGAAAAAGAAGGAAAGAAAAGGAATCAATAAAAAAAGGCAAAAAATGACGTACCTTGGAAAAAGAAAGAGAGAACGAAGGAAGGATAGATAAAAGGAAGAATGGAAGGAAGAAAAGAGCGGAAAGGTTGGAATAGGAAAAGAAAGAAGGATAAAAGTTAGAAAAAAGGAATGAAAGAGCAAACAAAGGAAGAAAGAATGGAAGAAGGAAAGAAAAGAATAGGAAAGAAAGAATGGAGGGAAAAAAGAAAGAAAGAACACAATATAAAAAGGAAAGAAGTGAAGTGTAAGAATCGGGCCAAAATGGTGTGTTTTAAGATCAGAAAACCGGAACCACGCAACAAGGGACCAATGGGTGGACATGGGTCAGGAATTTAAAAACACAGACCACTAACCGGCAGGCACTGAATTACTGCAAAACTCTGTCAATCAAAGAGACAATTCAATTAACTGTCAATCAATTAGACATTCCAGCTCCGGGGGCTGGAGGCACCTGTACTTTTAAACGACCAAGGAATTCCCCCACCTCACATTCCACGGTGTCCTCAGGGGACACCTCAGCGTATTCGCCAAACACAAGCACAGTTGCTGGGGGACTGACTGGGGTGGAGGTCCGGATAGAGGGGGAGCCGATCTCCAGACCTATCTGGGAGTATAGTTTCCCCCGAGAGGCCGAAGCAGATTTGGCCACCACCCTCGGGTCCCTGACCAGGCAGAGGGTTGTCAGGCCGATAGCAACCCAGGTCAATTCCCCTCTCTGGCCGGTCCCAAAATGTCTCGTGGCGAGCAACCGCGGACTATCGGGTCCTGAATAAGAACCTCCCGGCTTGTGCACCCACCGTGGCCCTTGTGGCCGATTTGATAGGGACCATCCCCGACACCACCACAGTCTTTTCGGTACTGGATATCTCTAACGGGTTTTGGTTCAACCCGCTGCGCCGAGAAGACCAGTCGAAATTTGCAATTACGTTCCAGGGCCAACAGTCTACATGGAGGTGCCGTCCACGAGGCTTCCACAACAGTCCGTCCATATTTCGGCAGAGTATGGTGAACACGTTAATGTCATTCAGCCAGCCTGCCCAGCTGGTGATGAATGTGGACGAACTCTTGTTGTTCACTGAATCCGAGGCGGAGCCTGTGCTATGCTGGAGGAGCTGCTGGAGTTGATCTCACAGAGTGTGTTGAACGTGAATGCTCAGAAGGCCCAACTGGTCAGAGGGAGGTGAAATTCCCGTTGCTGACGGTACGGGGAGGGGAGAGAGCAAACGATGAAGCCAGATGGGAAACTGTACAGCAGTTACCCAAACGCAGGGATGTGATGTGGATTAGGTCCTTCCTGTGGCTGACTTCATCCAGGGCTATGCGGCAACAGTCGCACCTGTGCACTGCCTTCTGCATAAAGGTGTCGCCTGGTAATGGGATACATCCTGCCAGGACGCTTTTGAGCAATTGAATCGCGACCTGCAGAACGTCCCAGCCCTGGGAGCCATAAATGCAAAGGAGGAGGTCTTAGAGGTGGCTGCCAGTGAGGACAGCTTAGGAGCCGTGCTGATGCAGGAATGCCACAGCAAGTTGCCTCACGGCTAGTCACAGAAGCTGAGAAGAGTTAGTCGTACTGTGAATGGCACCTCCTCGCCACGTACTGGGCAGTCAAGCGCCTTCAACCATTCCCGAGCCTTTCCTCCATCACCCTGCTCACCAAGCACAATTCGACAGCAATGTTGGTGGATGGGCGGATCAAGGAAGGGACCGTGAGCAGTGTGCACATAATGCGCTGGACCCTGCTCTTGGCCCAATACCCCATCCATGTCCAGGTGCTTGCGGAACTCCGGCTAGCTTTAAATTTATTGTATGTCGCAGACACACACACGTGTACAGTGGAGGGAGTGTGGGATCAAAATCTGGGATTTATTGCCGGATTATGTCCAAGGGGATGGGACACATACATCGATGGGTCGAGCTCCGCATTTGAACGGAAGAGGCTCACTGGCTGCAGAATTTATGACCCTCAGGCCGGAGTGTCCAAGGCGATAATTAATGACTTGGCCTCAACGGGCTTCTGAGGTCGAGAGTTCCACAGGTTGGCCAACGTCTGAGTGAAGAAATGTCTCCTCATCTCAGTTATAAATGGCATGCCCTATATGCTGAAACTATGATCCCTGGTTCCAGGCTCACCAGCCAGGTGAAACATCCTCCCTGCATCAAATCTGTCCAGTCCTGTCAGAAGTTTATAAGTATCAGTAATTTCCCTCTGATTCTTCTGAACTCTCGAGGATACAGGCCCAGTCGACCTAATTTCACCTCACACGACAGTCCTGCCATCCCAGGAATGAGTCTGCTGAACATTCGCTGCAATCCCTCCATCATAAGAATAAGCTTCCTCAGATAATGAGATAAAAACTGCACGCAATGCTTCAGGTATCGTCTCGCCAAGACCCTATATAATTGCAGGAAGACATCATTGCTCTTGTCGTCAAATTCTCTCGCAATGAAGGGCAGCACACTTTTTGCCTTCCTGACTGCTTGCTACAGCTGTCAGTTTAATTTCTGTGACTGGCGTACAAGGACACCCAGGTCGCTTTGTTCCGCCACATTTCCCAATCTATCACCATGCAGAAAATAACCGGCATTTCTGTTATTCTTACCAAAGTGGGTAACCTCACATTTTTCCCCGTTATACTGCATGTATTTGCCCACTCACACAAGTTGTCTAAATGGCCTTGTAACCTCTTTGCATCCTCCTCACTACACATATTCCCACACAATTAACTGGCTTCTGCAAACTTGGAAATATTACATTTAGTTTCATCAACCAAAATATTGACACATATTGTGAATAGCTGGAGCCCAAGCAATGATCCTACTTGTTCCAGATGATGATGGGAATCTCAGGCGTCGACTGATATGGAACATCCACTCGGCATTTCTGGCTGAAGATTGTTACAAATACATCAGCCTTGTCTCTCACACTCATCTGCTAGGCCCATCGAGGAAGGGGATATTCATGGAGCCTCCTCCTCCTCTTAGTTGTTTAATAGTCCACCACCATTCACAACTGGATGTGACATGGCTGCAGAACATTGACCTGATCCATTGATTCTGTGAATGTATGCTTCTTCCACTTTTTAGCATGAATATTGTCCTGTCTTGCATCTTCCCTAGGTGGGCTCTTCATATTTTGGTAGGCCTGGTGCTGTTCCTGCCATGCTCTTCTCCATTCCTTCTATCGGTAGACTGGTGAGGACGAGATGAAGCAGGCTTTTCCATCGTGTTGGCTATCTCACCATCTGTACAATGCGCCAACAGGCAGCAACATCAATCAGGACACGGCCAGCTCAGTCAGTTATGCTGCTATCGAGCCACTCTTGGTGATGGACATTGAAGTCCCACACCAAAGTACATTCTGTGCCGTTGCTCAACTTAATTCTTATTCCAAGTGGTGTTCAACATAGACGAATACTGGTTCATTAGCTGAGGGAGGATGGTAGGAGGTAATCAGGAAGTGGTTTCCTTGCCAATGTTTGATCTGAACCCAGGAGAATTCTTGGTGGGCGGAGTCCATGTTGATGACTCGCACGGCTACACGTTTCAGATTATAATGGACCCGGCGACATGTGCTTTATGTTTGCTCACGAATCTCTTGTGTGGGATCGTCTGAAAATCCAAATACGCTACATCTACTGGTTCCGCTCAATACAATCTACTAGTTACTTCCTCCAAAAATTCCAAAACAGTTGTCAAACAGGATTTCCCTTTCATAAATCCATGCTGACTTTGACAAATCATGGCACTGCTTTCCAAATTTGCTGCTATTACATCTTTAATAAACGACAACTGCAGCAGCAAGAGCAGGAGGGGCAGTGGCGAGCAGTATAACCAGCACGGGGCCCACAGAGAGGCCTCAGACACGGCGACAGCAGCAGCGAGCGGAGGAGGGGCAGCAGAGAGCAGTAAAAACAGCGCGAGAACCACAGAGAGGCCTCAGACACGGAAACAGCAGCAGCGAGAGGACGAGGGGCAGTGGCGAGCAGTATAACCAGCGCAGTGCCCACAGAGAGGCCTCAGCACCGGCAACACAGAAACATAGAACATAGCAAATAGGTGCAGAAGTAGGCCATTCGGCCCTTCGAGCCTCCACCGATATTCAACACGATTATGGCTGATCTTTCAACTCAGCTTCATGTACCTTCTTTCTCTCCATACCCGCTGATCCCCCTAGCCATAAGGGCGACACCTAACTCCCTTTTGAACATAGCTAATGAACTGGCCTCAACAGCTTCCTGTTGTAGAGAGTTCCACCGGTTCAACACTCTCTGGGTGAAAAAGTTTTTCCTTATCTCGGTCCTAAATGGCTTCCCCATTATGTTCATACTGCGACCCATGTTTCTGGACGTTCCCAACATCGAGAACATTCTTCCTGCATCCAGCCTGTCCAATCCCTTAAAAATGTTACAGATTTCTATTTGATCCCCTCTCATTCTTCTAAATTCCAGTGAAAATAAGCCCAGTCGATCCAATCTTTCTTCATATGTCAGTCCTGCCATCAGAGGAATCAATCTGGTGGACGTTCACTGCACGTCTCAATAGCAAGAATGTCCTTCCTCAGAATAGCAGAACAAAACTGCACACAATATTACAGGTGTGGTCTGACCAAGGCCTTGTACAACTGCAGTCGGACCTCCCTGCTCCTTTACTCAACTCCTCTTGCTATGAATGCCAACATGCCATTTGCTTTATGCTGTACCTCCAAAACTACTTTAAATGACTGATGTACAACGACACCAAGGTCTCGTTGCACGTCCCCTTTTCATAATCAGTCAAAATTCAGATAATTATCTGCCTTCTTGTTCTTGCCACCAAAGTGGATAATCTCACGTTTATCCACATGTTACTGCATCTGCCATCTATCTGCCTACTCACCTAAACGATCCAAGTCACCCTGCAGCCTCATTGCATCCTCCTCGCCCTGCCACCCCGCTTCGTGTCATCCGCAAACTTGGAAATATTACATTCAATTCCTTTGTCCAAATCAGTAATATATATTGTAAATAACTGGGGTCCCAGCACTGAGCCTTGCGGCACCCAACTAGTCACTGCCTGCCGTTCTGAAAAGGACCTGTTTGCAAACCAGTCTTCCTGTCTGCAAACCAGTTCGCTATCCACGTCAATACATTATCCCCAATACCATGTGCTTTAGGTTTGCACACTAATCTCTTTTGTGAGACCTTCTGAAAATCCAAAAACACCACATCCACTGGTTCCCCACTATCCAATCTACTAGTTACATCCTCAAAAAATTCCAAAACATTTGTCAAACAGGATTTCCCTTTCATAAATCCATGCTGACTTTGACAGATCATGGCACTGCTTTCCAAATGTGCGGCTATTACATCTTTAACAACTGACACCAGCAGCAGCGAGAGGAGGAGGGGCAGTGGCAAGCAGTATAACCAGCACGGTGCACACACAGATAAGCCTCAGACACAGCGACAGCTGCAGGGAGAGGAGGAGGGGCAGCGGCGAGCAATAAAAACAGTCCGGGGCCCACATAGAGGCCTCAGCCCCAAAGACAGCTGCAGGGTGAGGGGGAGGGTCATCAGCGAGCAGTATAAACTGTGCAGAGCCCACAGAGAGGCCTCAGACTTGGCGACAGCAGCAGCGAGTGGAGGAGGGGCAGCGGCGAGCAATTTACACAGCCCGGGTCCTACAGAGATGGCTCAGTCACGGCGACAACATCAGTGAGAGGAGGAGGGACAGCAGCGAGCATTATCAATAGTGTGGGGCTCACAGAGATGCCTCAGACCCAGCGACAATAGCAGCGAGCAGACACAGGGCAGCGGCTAAACCCCACCATAGACCAGCGGCGCATTCCAGACCGACATCATGATTCAATAATTGACACGGGCATGAGGAGGCAGCTTATTGATGAGTGCCATCTGGTGAGTATTTATACTGCTCTTTAGTTTGACAGTTAAGGCTAATAGTTGATAAGTTGCAGAATGTCTTTAATTTGTGGTTGTGATTGTGGTGCGAAGGGCCATTAATTAATTAATACAACTTAATTGATGGTAATTAGTGGGCCTTGATTTCAGTTAATTAAAGGGTAATTCATGTCAGGAGAGCTCGGCCCAGTAGCATGCTCCTCCTGTGCTTTGTGGGAAATCAGGGACACTTCCAGTGCCCCTGACGACCATGTGTGCAGGAAGTGTATCCAGCTGCAGCTCCTGGCAGACGAGTTGGCACAGATGGAGCTGTGGATGGATTCACTCTGGAGAATCCGCGAAGCTGAGGATGTCGTGGATAGCACGTTTAGGGAGTTGGTCACACCGCAGTTGAAGGTTACACGGGCAGAAGGGCAATGGGTGACCGTTAGGCAGTGTGGAAGAAGGCAGGTAGCACAGGAGTCCCCTGCGGTCATCTCCCTCCAAAACAGATATACCACTTTGGACCGTGTTGGGGGAGATGGCTGATCAGGGGAAGGTAGCAGCAGCCAAGCTCCTGGCACCATGGGTGGCTCTGCTGCACAAGAGGGGCAGAAAAAGAGCAGGAGAGCTACAGTGGTCGGGGATTCGATTGTAAGGGGAATAGATAGGCATATCTGTGGCCGCAAACGCGACTCCAGGATGGTATATTGCCTCACTGATCCAAGGATCTAGGATTTCTCGGAGTGGCTGCAGGGCATTCCGGAGGGGGAGGGTGAACAGCCAGTTGACGTGGTGCACATAGGTACAAATGATATAGGCAAAAAACGGGATGAGATCATACAAGATGAATTTAGGGAGTTATGAGATAAATTAAAAAGTAGGACCTCAAAGTTAATAATCTCTGGTTTACTACCAGTGCAACGAACTTGTCAGAGTAGAACGAGCAGGATATTTCACGAGAATTTGTGGCTTGAGAACTGTTGCAAGTGGGAGGTATTCAAATTCCTGGGACATTGGAACCGGTTCTAGGGGACGTGGAACCAGTACAAACCGGATGGTCTGCACCTGGGCAGGACTGGAACTTGTGTCCTCGGGGGAGTGTTCGCCAGTGCTTTAGGGGGAGGGTTTAAACTAATATGGCAGGGGGATGAGAAGAAATGCAGGGAGACAGAGGCACATAAACAGGTTGCAGATGCAAAAAGTAGGGAGCAGAAAAGGAGACTAAGAAGGAGAGGGATAGAGTTAATACAGAGACAAGTGTCCTGAATTTAAAGAAAGGTAACTTCGATGGAATGAGACGTGGTTTCGCTGGGATAGACTAGCGAATGACACTTGAAGGGCTGATGTTGGATATGCAATGGCAAACATTTAAAGATCACGTTGATGAACTGCAACAATTGTTCATCCCTGTCTGGCGTAGAAAATAAAATAGGGAAAATGGCTCATATTTGGATAAAAAGGGAAATTAGGGACAGTATCATATCCAAGGAAGAGCCATACAAATTGGCCAGAAAATGCAGCAAACCTGGGGACTGGGAGAAGATTAGAGTTCAGCAGAGGAGGACGCAGGATTTAATTAGGAGGGAGAAAATAGAGCATGAGAGTAAGCTTGCAGGGAACATAAAAACGGACTATGAAAGCTTCCATAGATATGTGAAGATAAAAAGATTAATGGAGACAAATGTAGTTCCCTTGCATTCAGAAACAGGTGAAAACTTAATGGGGAACAAAGAAGTGGCAGACAAATTGAACAATGACTTTGGTTCTGTCTTCAACAAGGATGATACAAATAACTTCCTGGAGATATTAGAGGACCGAGCGTCTTGCGAGATTGAGAACGGAAAGAAATCCACAATAGTCAGGAAATGGTGTTTGGTAAATTGTTGGGATTGAAGGCAGATAAGTCCCCAGGACCTGATGGTCTGCATCCCAGAGTATTGAAGGAAGCAGCCCCAGAAATAGTGGATGCATTGGTGAAAATTTTGCAGCAATCTATTGCTTCTAGATCATTTCCTGTGGATTGGAGGGTAGCTAATGTCACCCCACTTTTTTAAAAAAGGAGGGAGTGAGAAAATAGGGAATTATTGAGCAGTTAGCCTGACATCGGTAGTGTGGAAGATGCTGGAGACGATTATTAAAGATGTAATAGCAGCGCGTTTGGAAAGCAGTGAGAGGATCAGTCAAAGACAGCATCAATTTATGAAAGGGAATCAGGTTTGACAAAACTTCTTGAAAATTTTGAGGATGTAACGAGTAGAGCGGATAAAGGAGAGTCAGTGGATGTGGTGTATTGACTGCCAGACGGCTTTTGACAAGGTCCCACACAAGAGATTAGTGTGCAAACTTAAAGCGCATGATATAGGTGGTAATGTATTGACGTGGATAGAGAACGGGTTGGCAGACAGGAAGCAAAGAATAGGTATAAACAGATCTTTTTTTCAGAATGGCAGGCAGGGCCTAGTGGGGTACCGCAATGCTCAGTGCTGGGACCCCAGTTACTTACAATATATATTAATGATTTAGATAAAGAAATTTAAAGTAACATCTCCACGTTTGCGGATGACTGGATGCTGGGTGGCAGTGTAAGCTGCGAGGAGGATCCTATGAGGCTGCATGAGTAACTTGCATAGGTTAGGTGATTGGGCAGATGCATGGCAGATGTAGTAGAACGTGGATACATGTGAGGTTATCCACTTTGGTAGCAAAAACAGGAAAGCAGATTATTATCTGAATGGTGACACATTCGGAAAAGCGGAGGTGCAACGAGACCTGGGTGTCATTATTCAGCAGTTGTTGAAAGTAGGCATGCAGATACAGCAGGCAGTGAAGAAAGCAAATGGCATGTTGGTCTTCAAAGCGACAGGTTTTGAGTTTTGGAGCAGGGAGTTCATACTGCAGCTGTGCACATACTATTTGAGTCCACTCCTGGAGTAGTGTTTGCAGTTCTGGTCTCCTCATCTGAGGAAGGACATTCTTGCTATTGAGGGATTGCAGCAAATGTTCCCCAATTTGATTCCTGGGATGGCAAAACTGAAATATGAAGAAATAATTGATCGACTAGGCTTATATTCACTGGCATTTAGAAGAATGAGAGAGGATCTTATAGAACCATAGAGAATTCTTAAAGGATTGGATAGGCTAGATGCAGGAAGAATGTTCCCGATGTTGGCGAAGTTTAGAACCAGGGTCCATAGTCTAAGAATAAGGGGAAAGCCGATTTGGAATGAGATGAGGAAAAATGTTTTCACCCAGAGAGTTGTGAATCTGTGGAATTCTCTACCACAAGAAGCTGTTGAGGCCAGTTCATTAGCTATATTGAAAAGGGAGTTTGATGTGGCCCTTATGGCTAAATTGCTCAGGGGGTACGGATTGAAAGCAGGTACGGCGTACTGAGTTGAATGATCAGCCATGATCATACTGAATGGCGGTGCAGTCTCGAAGGGCCGAATGGCCTATGCCTTCACCTATTTTCCACGGTTCTCTGCTTCTGTGTACACCACTGTGCCGCCACCTCAGCTGTGTCTATCCTGGTAGTGGGAACGGAAACACCCAGAGATGGTAATGGAGGTGTCTGGGACATTAGGTGAAAGGTATAAATCTGTGAATATGACTATGCCAGGCTGTTGCTTGACTAGTCTGTGGGACAGCTCTCCCAATTTTGACGGAATATCCCAGAAGTTGTTGAGGAGGAATTTGCAGGGTCGACTGGGCTGAGTGTGCCTTTTTCGAATCCATTGCTGGTGCCAAAAAAGAATAAATCAGAATGATAGAAAGAAGGAAATGCAACAAAAGAAAGAACACAGGAGAAAAAGAATGGATGAATGAAAGATAAAAAAGGAAAGAACGAAGAATGCAAAAAAGCAAGGAAGCAGGAAAGACGGAAAAAATGAAGACGTTTCGAAAGAAAGAAACAAATAAAGATTGAAATAAGGAAAGAATGAAAGTAAGAAAGAAAGAAATAAAGAAAAAAGATAAAAAAACAAAAACAGCAATCAAGAAACAAAATTGCAAGAAAAAAGAAGGAAAGAAAAGAAAGAAGGAAACAAAGCAAGAAAAAAACACAGACCATGGAAAAGAATAATAGAATGAAGGAAGGATAGAGTAACGCAAGAAAGGAAGGAAGAAAAAGTGGAAAGTTAGCAATAGAAACAGAAAGAAGGGAACAACGTTAAAAAGTAAGAGTGAAAGAAAGAGAAATGCAAGAACGAATGCCAGAAGGAAAGAAAAAAGCAGAAATGAAAGAATGAATGAAAGAAAGAGGGAAATAACACAATATAAGGACGGAAACAATTGAAATAGAAAATGCATAAAAAATAAGTTTAAAACTAGGATAGATAAAGAAAAAAGGAAAAAAACGCAAGCATGATGGAAAGAAAGAAAGAAAAATTAAGGAAAGGAAGGACATAATGAAATAGACAAGCAAAGAGTAAAGAAAGAAGGTGAGAACGAAAGAAAGGATGAAAGAAAGAAGCAAAGAAAGAAAGCATGAATTTAAGTTAGAAGGAAAGAGAGAAAGAAATAAAGAAAGTAAAAAGCAAACGAGAAATAAGAGAAAGAAGGATGGAAAGAGAGTGGAATGGTAGAAAGATGGAAAAAAGCAAGAAAGAAGCAATGAAAATGGGAAGAAAGAAAGGAATAAAGCAAAGAAGAATGAAAACAGCAATATAGGAAGAAAGAAGGAAAGAAACAGAACAAGAATGAAAGATGTGCAGAGAAAAGGATGGAAAAAAACAAAAAAAAACACAAGAATATAGAAAGATTGAATGAAAGGAATCAAGAAAGAGAGAAATAGAGAAATCAGGAAAGAAAAAAAGTTAGAAAGAAAGAAGGAATTAAAAAAAGGTTTAAAAATAATTAAAAATGCAGGAAAGATAGTAAGACTGAAACAATGGAGTAAAGAGAAAGACTGAAAGAACAAAAGGAAAGAAAGACCAATGGAACATCACCAAAGAAAACAAAGAACAAATGACGCAAACAAGGAAAAAACGAGGTGAAAGAAAGAAGCAAAGAAGGAAAAAAGAAAGATTAAACCAGGACAGATAAAAGGAAATGAAGAAAGATAGAAAATGAGAGAGAAAGAAAGAAAAAAAGAAAGAAAACAGAAAAACTCAAAAAAGAAAAAAAATAAGGAAACAAGGAAACAACACAAAAAAGTAACAGAAAGAAATCGATGGAAGAATGATAGAAAGAAAGAAAGTAAGAAAGCAAAAAGGAAGGAAAGAAATAAGAAAGAAAATAGTAACAAAAAAGCAGCAAAGATCTTTAGAAATAAATCAAATAAGACAGAACATTGGAAAGAAAGAATGAATAAAAGAAAGATAGAAGAAAGGGAAGAAAGAAAGAAAAAAGCACAAAGGAAGCAAAACGATCTTTTTCCAAGGGGCAGGCAGTGACATATGGTTACCGCAGGTTTCAGTGCTTGGAACCCAGCTAATCACCGCATATATCAATGATATAGACAAGGGAATTGAATGTAATATCTTAATATCTGTGGAGGACACAACGCTGGGTGGGAGTGTAAGCCGTGAGGAGGATGCAGAGAGGCTCCAGGGTGCTTTGGACAGTTTGGGTGAGTGGGCAAACGCATGGCAGATGCAGTATCATGAGAATAAATGTCAGGTTTTGCACTTTGGTGGCAAAGAACATGAAGACAGGTTATTATCTGAAGGGCGATAGATTAGCAAAGGGGAGTTGCAACGAGACCTGGATGTCCTTGTACAACTGTTGATGAAAGTAAGCATGCAGGTGCAGCAGGCGGTTAAGAACGCAAATGATATTTTGGGCGTCATAGCGAGAGGATTTGATTACAGGAGCAGGAATGTCTGACTGCAATTGTGCAAGGCTTTGGTGAGACAACACCTTGAGTATTATCTGCAGTTTTGGTCTCCTTACGTGAGGAAAGATGTTCTTGTTATGGAGGGAGTGCAGTGAAGGTAGAACAGACTGACTCCTGGGATGGCAGGACTGACGTATGAAGAGAGATTGGGATGCTTTGGCTTATAATCACGAGAGTTTAAAAGAACGAGAGGGTATCTCATTGAAAGTTTACTAGCCTGACGGCAGTGGACAGATTAGATGCAGGAGGGATGTTCCCGATGGTGTCACGTCCAGAACCAGGGGTCACAGCCTAAGGATATGGGGTGGGCCATTTAGGACTGTCATGAGGAGAAATGTCTTTACCCAGAGAGTTGTGGACCTGTGAAATTCGCTGCCAAAGAAGGTAGTTCAGGACATATCATTAAATATATTCAAGATGGAGTTAGATATAGTTCTCATGGCTGAACAGATCAAGTGATATGGGAAGAAAGCAGGAACAGGGGACTGAATTTCGATGATGAACCTGATCATATTGAATGGCGGAGCAGGCTCGATGGGCAGAATGGTCTACTCCTGCTCACATTTCCTATGTTTCTATGACAGAACAAAATGAGAAATGCAGAAATTAAAGAAGTCAGAAATGAATAAAAAGGAAAAAACGAAAGCAAGTCAGTAAGAACAAAGACAGAGAGAGAAAGAACAATAAAAAGGAAGAACCAAAGAAAGCAGGAAAGAGCGAAGGGAAAAAGCAAGAATGACAGTAAGAAAAAAGAAAGAAAGAAGAGAGAAAAAGGATGAACGATAGAAAGAACGAAATCAAGAAATAAAGAACAGTGAACAGGACGAAAGAAAGTAAAAGGGAGCAAAAAAGAAGGCCTGGAGTATATAGTGAAAAAAAAGAAAGAACTAAGTTGAAAGGCAAGATACGAAGACAGAAGCTATGAATGAAAATAGAAGGAAATGCTAAAAAAGCATTGACGATAGACTTAAGGAAAAAATAATTAAACCTGGAAAGATGGTAAAAAGAATGGATCACAGAAAGAAACAAGGAGAGAAGGAAACCCAGAAAGAAAGAAAGGGAGAATGAAGGGAAAAAAGAAAAAAAGCAAGAAACATTGAGGTTAGTAACATATAAAGATTTACAACGAAAGAAAAAAGGAAGAAATTAAGCTAGAAAGAAACAACAAGCAAGAAAGAAAAGAAAAAGGAAAGAAAAAAGATTGAAAGAACAAACAGAAAAAAGAAAAAAAGCAGAAAAGATCGAAAATAATAGAGAAAAAATAATAAAACAAAGAGAAAATGAAGAAACATGAAAGAAAGAAGGAAACAAAAAAGAAAAAAGGCAAGAAATACAGAAAGAAAAAAGAAAGAATGCAAAACAGAAACAAATAAAAAATCAAGACTGAAAGAAAGAAAAAAAGAAGTATGGAAAGAAGGAAGGACACAGTAAAGAAAGAAGGGAAGGTAAAAAGAAGGAAATAAAGAAAAATGCTGGAATAAAAGAGAAACCAATAGCAACAAAGAAAGATGGAAAGCAAGAAAAGAAGAAGAAAAGACCCGAGTGGGAGAATAAAGACATGGAACCAAAGAAAGACAAAATGCAAGAATGAAAGAAAAAACGAGTAGAGGAAACAGAGAAAAGTGCAAGAATAGAAAACAGAGGAAGATTAGAAAGAAAGACAAATGAAATTAAGAAAAAGGAAAGAAAGAAAGAAGAGGAAAAAGCAAGCAAGAGAGCAAAAAAAAAGAATGAAGGAAATAAGGAAAGAAAAAATCTATAAAGAACACCAGAAAGAAAAAAAAACACGTCAGAAAGATAGAAAGAAGGGAAGAAAGAAAGAAAAAAATGAGAGGTAGAAAGAAGAAAAGCAAGAAAATATTCAGGAAAGAAACTGAAGAAATCAAGGAAGATAGAAGGAGAGAAACAATAAGAAGAAAACAAAAATAAAGGAAAGAAGGAACGGAGGAAAGAAAGTTGGATAAACACAGGAATGAAACAAAGGAAGAAGCAGAGAAAGATAGAAGGGTAAGAAAGAATGCGAGGGAGAAAAAAGAGAAAGAACGAACAAAAGACAAGGATGACAGAAAGAAAAAAGCGAGTCAGAAAATAAAGAAAGACAGAGAGAAAAAGGATAAACGCAAGAAAGATAGAAAGAATGAAACGATATATGAAAGAAAGAAGGACGGAAAGAAAGAAGGAAAGAAAGAACAGAAAACTCTTTGGAGAAAGAAGAGAAGAAACAAAGAAAAAAGCAAGAAAGATTGAATGAGAAAAGCAAGAAAAAACGACGGGAAGAATGATAACGAGATAGAAAGGAAGAATGCAAGGAGAGTGAAACAAAAAAAAACAAGAATGATAGAAAGAAGAATCTGGTGATTCGACCCCTCGAGCCTGCTCCATCAGTCAATAAGATCATGGCTGATCCCACCTTGCCCTCAGTCCACTTTCCTCCTGTTCCCCATAAATCTTGATTGCCCTGCCAATCAAAAATCTGTCTATTTCAACTTTGATTTTATTCCATGAATCGGCATATTCAGCTCCATGGAGATGAGAATTGCAAGGTTTCCGGACCCTCTAAAAGAAAAAAAAATCTCCTTATCTCTGTCTTAAAAGGCTGATCCCTTCCACCTAAAATCTATCCCTTGGTTCTATATTCCCCAGTAAGTTGAAACATGCTCTCAACATGTAAGCTGTCAAGCTCCACTCAGAATCTTATATATTTCAGAAAGAATATTAAGATCACCTCTCATTTTTGGAAACTTAAATGGGTGAGGACCATAATTGCTGCACCACTCCTCACAACAGAATCCCTTCATCCTAAGAATCAATCGAGTTAACTTTTTCTGAATTGCCTTCAATTCAAGTACATCCATCCTTAAATAAGGAAAGGAAGCATGTCTGCAGTATTGTAGCTGTGCTGTTAACATCGCCCTATACCCTTATAGCAAGACTTCCGTAATTTTACACTACAATCCCCTTGCAATAAATGCTAATATATCACCTTCCTGCATAAATATTGCAGTACCTGCAGGCTAACTTTCTTTGTTTCATGTTTGAGGACATCGTCTGTGCCACAGAATGCCGAGGTAGCTGAACTTCGTCGAATATATTCAGTACAGATCAATAGATTTTTCGACAAGAAATTCATCAAGGTGTATAGGGATAGTGCAGGAAAATAGCGTTGAGGTTAGATGTTATTGAATGATCTTATTGAATGGCGGAGCTGACTCGACTGGACGAGTAACCCATTCCTCCTCCTTTATCTTGTGTTCCGATGTTCTTACTCCGAGAATCCGACATAAAAATTGGGAAATTGGGGAAAAAGGGAATGAAAGAAAGGAAGTGAGGGAACACAATTGGAGAATGGAGAGAGAAGGATGGAGGGAATGTCTTAGAGAGTGAACAGTGCAGAGCAAATCAGAGAGGTGGGGAATCAACCCCAGAAATGAAGAAAAATGGCGAGAAAGAGTAAAACGGAAGGAAAGAAAGGGAAAGTTTAAAACAAAATGCTCTGGATGATGGAAATCTGACATATAAAGAGTAAACACTGCACATACTCAGCAGGTCAGGGAGTGTCTATGGAGGGAGAAACAGAGTTAACCTGTTCAGGTCGATGGCCTTCCCTCAGGTGCTGACTGAACTGCGGAGGATTTCCATCCTTCTCTCTCTTTATATTATGTCCGGGAGAGATGGAGTTGGGGAGAAGAATGGAATAAAATATGAAGAGAGAATGAGAGACGAGTGAATGTGAGAAACAAGGGTGGAGAGGCATGAAGAGATAAGATTTGAGTCACTGAAGGAGATGGGGCGAGGAGCTCACAATAATAACGTGGAATGTGGAAGGAGAATTATGAGAGACGAGATATGCGACAGACAGAGATAATCGAAGAATAGTCTCCAAATTTCAAGTAAAAATAGCCCATTGATAGGCTCGGTTTCAAAATGGCCTTCTTTGTTCAGCTCCCGTTGAGTCAGAATCTATTGTGATAATCTTTCAACTTGTAGCTGTTGTTCCCAAAGGTGACCCCATCTGGTACATGTTAATTGTCTTCTTGTCTGGTGTGTTTCACAATAAAAATCCAGATGGTTTCCCACCTTGTTTGTTCAACAACCTGGAACAATTAACCTTAGGGAGACAATCTAACAGCATCATTGGGGATTCATGTCATTATAAATAAACCTCTCATTTCTCTTCATTGTCTCATTATTCCTTTCAGATCGCTCGCCTCCAACATCCGCAGGATTCCTCAACTCACAGACAATGCGCTGGATATTAATTTATCAGATAGAGGCTGTATACTTCCCTGTTCTCGCAGCAGTTGGAGTCCCTGGTAAGTTATTGTCAGGACCTCTTGTGGCCATCATTGAGGCTGTCTTCACTCCTATAACTTTTCATCCACAGTGCTCTCTTCTCTCCTGCTACATTTCATCCTTCACATTGAATTTTAGCAACCGCCTTTTGTCTGTGAAATTTTCCACCCCTCCACTCGCTTTCAATCTTCCTGTTGTCGTCTCTCCTTTCGCGTTCATCCTTGTTGTTTTCTCAACTGATCTCTTTCTTTGCTGCTGTTGTCTTCTCTCACACTCCATATTTTGTTCTTCTTGTCTTCTCTCTCTCTCTCACTTTTAACGGTGCCATTGTCTGCTCTCCCAACCACTTTCATTCTTGGTTCCATCTGTTCTCTCACTCGCTTTTAATGCTGCCATTGTCTGCTATCGGACTCACTTTCATCCTTGGTTCAATCTTCTCTCCCACTCGCTTTGACCCCTGGGGATTTCTTCTCCAATCCTGTGCTACTATCAAAGTTTTTTTTTTCTCTCTGATTCACTTTCACCTGTCGTGTTTACTGCTTTACATCTGCCATTCATCCGCAGTGTTGCGTTCTCTCCAGTCCACTTTATCCTCGGAGTTGTCTTCACAGCATTCCTTTTTAACTTCAGTGTTTTCTTCTCTCCAATCCCTTTTATACTCTGTGTTGTCTTCTCTCCAGTCTCTTTTATCCTCAGTTTTGCCTTCTCTCCAGTCCCTTTTATCCTCGGTGTTGTCTTCACTGCAGTCCCTTTTAACTTCAGTGTTGTCTTCTCTCCAGTTCCTATCATCCTCGGTGTTGTGTTCTCTCCAGTTCACTTAATCCTCAGTGTTGTCTTCTCTCCAGTCCCTTTGATCCTGAGTGTCGTCTGCTCACCTGTCCCTTTTACCCTCAGTGTTGTCTTCTCATCTGTCCCTTTTACCCTCAGTGTTTTCTTCTCTCCAGTTCCTTCTTATCTTCTGATTGTTTCATCTCTCCCGATCCAATTTGCACTTTGTATATTCTTCTCTCTATTTCCTCATATCCTTCTGTTTCTTGATCTCTGCGACCATTTTATCCTTCATATTTTCTTGTGCTCCGCTCCCTTTCAACAACTCTGTTGTCTTCTCACCTTACAAGTTTTTCCTTATGTATTATTCGCTCGTCAGCTCGCTTTGTTTTTGGGATTGATTTCTTCAAACTCCCCAGTCTTTATTCTCCATGCTGTCTTATTTCCCACTTCCTCTCTCTACTATTCTTGGTGATGTCTGCTACTCTGACCCGCTCTATCCTTGGTTTATTCTCTTATAACGCAGCTCATTTTAATTTTGTTATGTTGATTCTCTCACACTTGGTTTACGCTGTTTCTCGCTTTTTCTTCTGCTCAAGTTTAATCGGGATGTTTTCATTATTATCTCTGCTACTTGTTTTATCCTCGTTATTTCCAAGTTTTCGAATCCTCATAGGGGAGGAGATTGGAACACAGGGGTCCGCGTTTAACAAGGAATGGCCATGAATTAAGCTGCTTCTTTCCATTTGACTCCGGCTGGTTATTTTACTGTTTTCTTTTCAATTCCTCACAGTTAACTTGGTGGCGATTGTGATCCTGTCCCGGGGAAAGTGCGGACTCTCCAAATGCATCACTCGCTACCTGGTCGCCATGGCGATGGCGGATCTCATGGTGATTGTCTGTAATGTGATATTATATCGGATTGCTGATCTTTATTGGGGGATTTCTTTCCTGATTTACACCCCCGTGTGTAGATTCATTCTCTTCCTGTCTCCTACTGCCATAGACTGTTCTGTCTGGTTAACTGTCGCGTTTACCTTTGATCGGTTTGTTGCTATTTGCTGTCAGAAGCTGAAAAGAAAATATTGCACCGAACAAACCGCTGCTGC
>JARFOE011049290.1:0-12523 GCA_031763465.1 Squatina squatina
GATGGGCAAAGTGCTAATGTACTGGCCAAAGCAAAGTTTCAGATTTAGTAGATATGAAGATGCTATTGTACTGACCGGAGAAGTTGTATCTGATTTAGTAGATAGCGGAAAAGCTGGTGCACTGACGAGAGAAGATGCATCTGATTTAGTAGACGGTCAGAGTGTGAGAGCACTGAGCTGAGAAGGTGTAACTTATTTAATAGGCAATGAGAGTACAAGTGTACTGACTAGAAAAGTCATGTCTGATTTAGTAGATGGTCAGAGCACTAGTGCTCACTGTTCACCGTGGTCTCAGTCTCACTGGTCACCGTGAGCGCAGTCTCACTGGTCACCGTGGGCTCAGTCTCACTGGTCCCCGTGGGCTCAGTCTCACTGTTCACCGTGAGCGCAGTCTCACTGTTCACCATCGGCACAGTGTCACTGGTCACTGTGGGCAGAGTCTCACTGGTCGCCGTGGGCAGAGTCTCACTGGTCACCATGGGCACAGTGTCACTGGTCACCATGAGCGCAGTCTCACTTGTCATTGTCGGCGAATTCTCACTGATCACTGTGGGCGCATTCTCACTGGTCACCGTGGGCACAGTGTCAGTGGTCACCATGGGCTCAGTGACACTGGTCACCGTGAGCGCAGTGGCACTAGTCACCATGGGCTCTGTCTCACTGGTCACCGTGGGTAGAGTCTCACTGTTCACCATGGGCTCAGTCTCACTGGTCACCATGGGCACAGTGTCATTGGTCACCGTGGGCAAAATCTCACTGGTCACCGTGGGCTCAGTCTCACTGGTCAGCATGGGTAGAGTCTCACTGTTCACCATGGGCAGAATCTCACTGGTCACCGTGGACACAGTTGCAATGGACACTGTGGGCACAGTCTCACTGGTCACCATCAGCTCAGTCTCACTGGTCACCGTGGGCTCAGTCTCACTGCTCACCGTGGGCTCAATCTCACTGGTCACCGTGGGCACAAATGCACTGCTGGCGCCAGGCACAGTTGCACTGGTCACCATGGGGACAGTCTCACTGGTGGCATCAGGCACAGTCGCACTGGTCACCGTGGGCACAGTTCCATTGCTGGCAACAGGCACAGTCTCACTGGTCACCATGGGCATAATCACACTGGTCACCAAGGGCACAATCGCACTGGTCACCAAGTGCACAATCACACTGGTGGCAAAAGGCACAGTCGCACTGGGCACCATGGGCGCAGTCTCACTGGTCACCGTGGGCGCAGTCTCACTGGTCACTGTGGGTGCAGTCTCACTGGTCACCGTGGGAACAGTGTCATTGGTAACCAAGGGCACAATCGCACTGGTCACCAAGGGCACAATCGCACTGGTGGCAACAGGCACAGTCGCACTGGTCACCATGGGCTCAGTCTCACTTGTCACCATGGGCACAGTGTCATTGGTCACCATGGGCAACATCTCACTGGTCACTGTGGGCGCAGTCTCACTGGTCACCGTGGGCAGAGTCTCACTGGTCACCGTGGGCATCGTCTCACTGGGCACTGTGGGCTCAGTCTCACTGGTCATCGTGTGCACAAACGCACTGCTGGCAACAGGCACATTTCCACTGGTCACCATGGGGACAGTCTCACTGGTCACCATGGGCACAGTCTTACTGGTGGCGTCAAGCACAGTCACAATTGTCACCGTGGGCACAGTCGCAATGGTCACCGTGGGCACTGGCGCATTGCTGGCAACAGGCACAGTCTCACTGGTCACCATGGGCACAATCACACTGGTCACCAAGGGCACAATTGCTCTGGTGGCAACAGGCACAGTCGCACTGGTCACCATGGGCACAGTTGCACTGGTCACCATGGGCACAGTCTCACTGGTAATCGTGGGCATAGTCACACTGTTGGCAACAGGCACAGTCGCACTGGTCATGGTGGGCACAGTCTCACTGGTCACCATTGGCATAGTCTGACTAGGCACCGTGGTCTCAGTGTGACTGGTCACCGTGGGCACTGTCTCACTGGTCACCGTGGGCAGAGTCTCACTGGTCACCGTGGGCAGAGTCTCACTGGTCACCATGGGCACAGTGTCAGTCGGTACCGTGGGCACAGTGTCAGTGGTCACCGTGGGCACTGTCTCACTGGTCACCCTGGGCTCACTCTCACTGGTCACCGTGGGCACAGTCTCACTGGTCACCATGGGCTCAGTCTCAATGGTCACCATGGGCACAGTGTCAGTGGTCACCGTGGGCACAGTGTCAGTGGTCAACATGGGCAGAGTCTCACTGGTCACCGTGGGCACAGTGTCAGTGGTCACCGTGGGCACAGTCTCACTGGTCACCGTGTGCACAATCTCACTGGTCACCATGGGCTCAGTCTCAATGGTCACCATGGGCTCAGTCTCACTGGTCACCGTGGGCACAGTCTCACTGGTCACCGTGGGCTCAGTGTCATTGGTCACCATGGGCTCAGTCTCACTGGTCACCATTGGCAAAATCTCACTGGTCACCGTGAGCAAAATCTCACTGGTCACCGTGGGCTCAGTCTCACTGGTCACCGTGGGCACAGTCTTACTGGTGGCGTCAGGCACAGTCGCAATTGTTACGGTGGGCACAGTCGCAATGTTCACCGTGGGCACAGACACACTGGTCACCACGGGCACAGTTGCATTGCTGGCAACAGGCACAGTCTCACTGGTCACCAAGGGCACAATCACACTGGTCACCAAGGGCACAATCGCACTGGTTGCGACAGGCACAGTCGCACTTGTCACCATGGGCACGGTCGTACTGGTCACCATTCGCACAGTCTTGCTGGTCAACGTGGGCAGAGTCGCACTGGTGGCGACAGGCAGAGTCTCACTGATCAACGTGGGCAGAGTCTCACTGATCACCGTGGGCAGAGTCTCACTGGTCACCGTGGCCAGAGTCTCACTGGTCACCGTGGGCACAGTCTCACTGGTCACCGTGGGCACAGTCTCACTGGTCGCCATGGGCGCAGTCTCACTGGTCACCGTGGGCTCAGTCCCACTGGACACAATTAATGCAGTCTCACTGGTCCAAGAATCCATATTTGTGGATAAACTGGAAGGCAATAACGATGCTGTGGAAGTTGTAGGCTGTGCTTCTGAACTGGGCGCTGGTCTGGTTCTAGCAAGCAAAGAGGAGCTTTGCATTGATACAGAGAGACTGTGCGATAGCGGCGAAGTTGGACTCCTCATGGACGTGGTTGTACTTTTGATGTGGTGGCTCACAGTCCTGGAGTTGATAGAAAGCGCTGTCTGGGATTCGGTGAGTGTCGGGAGCATCTTGGTCATGGAATGCGCTCTGGTCATCGTTGTCACTGTGAAAAGTTGGAGACACTTTGGAAAGTAATTATTGGAGGCAACTGACAGTGACTTCAGACATATTCAGAGACGCAAAATGGACAGGATCGCATTTGCTAACCGTTCTGTTATTCAGTTCTGTAAAAATTAATGGCACTGAATATCAGGCAGTGCGTTTAAAAGGAAAGACACGGGACAACGAAGCCATACCGCCTGATTCGCGCGCCTGCCCTTGTCGAATTTCACCCACAACTTCTGGTGACACGCTTAAAATCAGCTGTTATTTAAAGTGAAGCTCAGGTACCAACAATCTCTGCATTGCAAAGTGTGACCATCGTCATATGTGAAGATCACTGTCGATATCTACATTGGAGAACCTCCCACTGGGTGTGAGGCCAAGCAGATGGCTCAGGGCTTCCAATTCTTCCACCCGAAAACTGAGCAAAGCAAAGGGTTCAGGAAGGCCAAGGAGTGAGTGTGGAAAATCCCCACTTCAGTGTTGTTGGCAAATACCCCGAGCAAATATTGTGAAACTGCGGTGTAATTTAAAACTAACTGATTAAAACCATAAGGCTATAATTATCGGGACTGTGAGATGTTCAGCATCCTGTAGGAGGAGCCCAGAGTTTTACTCTTCACTACTCTCTGAGATGGGTGAAAAAGGCAGAAGTCAGGGTAGTTAGGAGAGGCCCTTTGTGTGAATTCACTCCCACTACAAGGTGGTTCATTTCAAACTGCTCTCTGAAGTTGATTCGGAAGCCACAAGCCAGGACAACTCGATCTGCCCAATATGTGACTGCAGTCCAGCGCCAAAGTGGTTGACTCTTAACTGCTCTCTGAAGGGACCTTCATTTGGATCAAATCAATACCAGTAGTTCAAGGAGAAGTCCCTCCATCAACTTTTCAAGGACACCTAAAGGTGGACAATAAATGATAGCCTTGCCACCGTGGCCCATGTTCTGAGAATTTACTTTCTGCTCTTTAAGTAGCCTACCATCCTCCCAACTCAAATTTATTCTGACCTGGTTTAACAGGGAAGTTGTCAAAAACGGCTATCTGAAATCTTGCTCGTATTTCGGAGTCTCTAAATCTAATCAGAAGCAACAGAAGGCCAACATCTGCTTCGGGTCTTCTGACATTCTTGCTGTTCATTGAATCACAGCTTTTATTCTGTTTTGCTCAGATTTAAGGTAATTGGAAAAAAAGTACCGGAGGCAAGAGTTTCTTTTGTTTTTTTAAAGAATGAGTTGTTACTTTCTGGAATGCACTGCCTGAAAGGGCGGTGTGAGCAGATTCAATAGTAACTTTCAAAGGAGAATTGGATACATAATGCAAGGGAACTAATTGCACGACTATGAGGAGATGGAAGGGCACTGGGATTAATTGGATTGCACTGTCAAAGAGCCAGCACACGCTCAATGAGCAGAATGGTCTCAATTTTTACGGTGTGCTTCTATGATTCAATTACATTCACTGTTTCTTGTACATTTTGATTCGTCACCCAGAGCGAGTAGCTTCTCATCTGTCCATGCTGGGAGCAGAGCATCCAGAAAACTGTGGAGCTGATCATTGGACGCTAGGAAATGAACCTTTCCAATTTTGCTTCGGTTATTTTCATTGCACGTTCAGCTATCGCTGTGTAAACTTCCCGCCACATTCTCCATTATAAACAGCAGCTATCAGCTCTTAAAGCTGAGGAGTGGGGTCAATTTAGATATGGTCGGGTACCCCACACATCTGGAATCTCTCTAGATATGGATGGGTTCCCCACACATCTAGAATCAATTTGATATGGATGGGTACCCCACACATTCGGAATCAATCTAGATATGGATGGGTACCCCACACATCTGGAATCAATCTAGATATGGATGGGTACCCCACACATCTGGAATCAATCTAGATATAGATGGGTACCCCACACATCCAGAATCATTCCAGATATAGATTGGGACCCCACACAGCCGGACACCCTCTGACCAACCATTGAAGGACACACCTGATATTCAGCTCTATTGAAGTCATTGGGACCGAATATGAGGCAGAGCGGATAACGGACGATTAAAGCACAATGCACGCTTTACATCCTCGCTGTGTCGAATTTCCCCCTCCCTCATACTTGCTCCGGTCTGTAGCACTACCCTTACATTTATAAACAGGACAGCTTATCCTGCTGACATCCAGGTAACTCCTTCCTCCAAGGGCTATCGCCGCCTCTGACACTCTTGTTAGGTTCTCCAAGTTTCCGTGAGACATTTCATGCAGCATTTTCCGCACAGATTTGGTGCAATTATAGACATGTGAGGTGTACACGTTTATGTTTTCAGAAAGTGCCTGGGGTGAAAAGAAAGCTACAATAATGTTACTATTTCATGTCAATGCTCCAGAGATCATTTTATCTTAGCACATGTGATCTGTGTTTGAAAGCTTTGTAGCTTAAAGTTTCAGTCAATGGAAATAACAATCGAGGAGATTTACACGGGGCAGCAGATGGATACATTCTCACTGGTCACCATGGTTACAGTCATCACTCGTTTTACGCCATCGCATGAATTCGTAATCTACCCAAGATGAATTCTGACCAGGATACAATTCAGAATAGGTTACTATGTGGTGAGAACACACTTAGACCACTGTGAGTCGATCTGGCCTGTTTAGACCAATTAGAGCTCTCTGCCCAGTTCTGTTCTCCATATTACTAAAGTGACACCGAGGCACTTTTGAAGGTGCAAAGATATTCACAAGGATGATAGCAGAACTGGTTATAAATTCCCAGAGAGACTGAACAGGCTGGGACTTCTGTTGCCGGAGAGGTGAGCAGAAAGAAGTCTTCAAAATTATGAAGGGATTTCATACAGTAGACATGGAGAAGATATTTCCACTTGTGGGATGAAACCAAAAATTGGGTCATAAATATAAGGTAGTCACTAATGAATCCAATAAGAAACTCAGGAGATACATCTTTGCTTAGAGAATGATCAGTTTGAATGTGGATCCCGCTGGTAAAATGAGCGATTGAGGCGAATAGCATGAATAAATTTATGGGCAACCAATAAAAGTACATGAAGGAGAAAGGAAAAGAAGAATATGTTGACAGGGTAAAATAAATTACGTTGCCTGCAGGCTTGTCTGGAGCATATACACGGGCATAGATCAGTTGGTGTAAATTCTGTGCTGTAAATTCAATGCAAGGTTCAACTAGTTTCTCAATATAACCCACCATCCTGTTAATAATGTTTATCACCACTTCACGGATTTGATTTGATGAGCTTTGGGTTAATTAGCATTCTTTGGAGGTAATTTAACTTTGCCGATGGTGCAAATGACCAATTTCGAATGAACCGCCCACGGTAAATCACGCTCGATTTTCCTTTTCATTGAAGTCAATGGACGGGAAAAATGGAAGTGTGAAAATTGACGGCGAATTTGATAGAACTCATTTTACATGTTCACCAAACAACAGCAACAAATCAACAGTAACTTTTATTTATACAGCGCCTGTAATGCAGTAAAACGTCCTAAGTCACTGCATAGGAGAGCTTTCAAACAATATTTAACACCGAGCCAACATAAAGAGATATCAGGACTGCTGGCCAAAAGCTTGACTAAAGAGGTAGGTTTTATGGAACGTCTTTAAAGAAGAAAGAGGGGGAGAGGCGAGAGGTTTAGGGAGGGAATTACAGAGCTTAGGGACACGACAGCGAAAGTCTCAGCAGCCAATGGGGATACAGAGGGCAGAATTGGAGGAGCTCAGGCTTTTCAGAGGGTTGTGGGATTGGGGGAAATTACAGAGACAAGGAGTGGCAAGGCCATGTAGAGAGTGAGATCAAGGAAGCCAAAAGATAAAATCATCCTTCAAACCTCTTTCAACCCTCCGCTCCTGGGGAGTTCAATCCCAACAATGGTCTAGAGCCGTCTCCACATCTTCCACTATGCTGCACTTTGGGTTTGTTCACAATGAACGTCACCTGAACACATTAAGCACCGATACACCAATATCGCAATATTAGTTGTAAGCTCTTGTTTACAGTCTATCAGTTAATGTGGTGTGGAGAAGCTGCTATGTATTAATTGCCCTTAACTGCAATTAAACTAATAACGAATTTCTAATTTCACATCAACTTACCTGCATGGCGAGCCCTGTACTGCTCAAGCCCCCAATGATCCCGTCCTCTCTCACTTCACTGAGAATCCGCCTCATTATGCTCGTTAAAGCCCTTGTGATGTGAAGTCGAGCTCCGCCTATTGGTTGTTGTGAATGTATCAAACACCTCAGACTAAGTGCAGCAGTGGCCATTGAATCTACAACACAGGAAACAAATACCATTTTTTAACAGAGAAAATTTCACAGGAGAATCGGTAACAAAAGGAAACAGAAGTAAGATATTGGAAAAGACCCTGAAGGCAGAAGGGGATCATTTTATTTACACAGCGAGTGGGTGTAATCTGGAATGCACTACCTGAAAGGGTGGTAGGAGTGGATTCAAAGGGTATTGGATAGATACCTGAAAATAAAAAACAAACAGTGCGATGTGAAAAGTAGCTAAATGGGGCTGAACGGATGGTTCATTCAAAGAGCCAATTTCATTGCTCACTTTTCACCAACTATTATCCGTGAACAAGGGTAATCTCTTTCAAAATTCCATCTAATAGGTATCTTCACTGACCAAAACCTGTAAACCCAGGTCACCTCTATCGAACCTCCATCAAATGGATACATTAACTGACCGTGACCTGTGAACCCATGTTCACAAGGACGATGGACAGAATGGTGTCCATCTGCAAGGTTGGATGATTAGATGATGTCCGGAGCCCATGACGCATGAGAGATCCGAGAACCCATTGCTGAAGAGACACTTCCCAACTTTCCACTCATTTTACTCTCAGTCCGTTGCCCAATGGAGTCTCTCCCCAGCAGAAGTTTAAAAATGCCTGAATGCAGAGACTCGGCCTTGTCCTGAACTATACAGATCTTAGAAGAACTTGGGGCAAAGGGGGCAAGGCTGCGATGCTGAAATGCTACTTGTGATAACACATGCAAGTTTGAAATTGGCCTTGAGCGGGAATGCAGTCCTGCTGGTAATGTATTTTGCGATCATTATGCACCCCCGCCCGATATTTGGTTCTACTGCCTGTTTTACACGCTCACCCAGGTCAAATTTCACCGCACACTCTTCAAGAACTATCACCTGTGAAGCAGGGTAATCTCTTTCAAAATGTCATCAAATAGATATCTTCACTGACCAAAACCTGTAAACCCAGGTCACTTCTATCAAACCTCCATCAATTGGGTATCTTCACTGACCATAACCTGGAACCCAGGTAAACTCTTTCCACAACTCCATCAATGGGTATCTTCACTGAACATAACCTGTGAACCCAGATAAACTCTTTCTACAACTCCATCAAATGGGTATCTTCACTGACCATAACCTGTGAACCAAGATAAACTCTTTCAAAACAGCATCAAATGGGCATCTTAACTGACCGTTACCTGTGAACCCAAGTAACCACTCTCTACAACTCCATCAGAAGGATGTTATTGGAACAATAAAATGAAACGTGGTGTCTGCACATACATACCTACAGGTAGTTCTTTCACATGTTGAGCGATATGCTCCTCCTGAGCCTGAGCAAAATTATTAATGATAAAGCCAGGGACAGGTTCCTCGTCCTGACACAGCGCCAGCATTGCCAGGTTGGCTTCAGTAAAGGCCTTTAGAGAATATCCAGCGTTGTCTGTAAAATACAGTGACAGATTCTGGCATTAGTGATGTGATTCACGTTTGACAAACGGCAAAGACAGATGTGAGAATCCGACACTGGTTCGTTCTACATCCTCTTAAACAGGCCAATTATGCTACACCTGAGCCTCCTAACACCTTACTTCATCTCACCCGAGCAGCTTACCGTTCTATTTATTTCTCCCTCATGTACTTGTCTAGCTTTCCCTTTAATGCAACAATACCATTCACCTCAACTTCCCTTTGTGGGAGCAGATTCCACATTCTCACTCATCTTCGGGTAAATAAATTTCTCCTGAACATCCCCTTGCTTTTACTCGTGACTACTTTATAGTTATGGCCCCGAGTTATAGTCTACCCTGCAAGTGGAAACATCTGCTCTACGCCTATGCTGTCGACACACTTCATCATTTTAAAGACTTCTCTTAGATCACCTCTCAGTCTTCAGTGTCCAGATGAAAGAGCCCAGGCCTGGTCGGCCTTCCTTGCCTAATAACATAGGTAATAATAAGTAGTTAAGTAAATGATCCAAGTGTTTAGTTTCAAGGGTAGTATTTTAAATAATTGTCTTTATAAACCAGTAGTCCGCGATCATATTCCCATTAGGACTTATGTCAATTAGTTCCTTTAATATGTGCTGGGTAAATATCTGGTCTTTTCCGGGTTTGGAGGTAATGGGAAGAGGTAGAGACTGATAAAGTAATTATCTACTGATGTTTACAGCGGCAGGAATCAACTGAGCTGGCAGTGGGACTGTTGATTAACCGGATAGCAGCAGACTGTTATGGGAATAGAATTCGATTTTTTTTTTAGATTAAAACAGGCTGAGGTGAGCTTGAGACGGGAGGTTATGCCAGGAGTTACAGATTAAGATAAGACTGGGTTGTAGGTCATGTGGATAGATAAAGACATTCGATCGGATTGGAAATAATGGCACACATATAGGCTGAGAGGAAAATTGGATTGGATTTTTTTAGGAATATGTGAAAAATCAGACCGGGATGGGATTAGCGTTTACGAGTCAAGTACAGAATGTGATAAAAATGAAATGGGGATCCTGGAAACAGGCATAGAATTATATAGGAATGGAGTTGAAAGCTATAGAGATAGGTATGGAATAAGATCACAATTGGATTGGAGGTAATGAGCCCTGAAAGAGGCTGAGATAGCAAGGGGATTGGAGGCTACATTCTCAGGTACAGACTGAAATATGAGTGTCATTGGAGTTAATGAGGGCTGGGGCAGGCAAAGATAGTGAAATTGTATGAAATTGTATGGACCTTGATCTTCTGGAGCCTGTGGATTGAAGGGTTGTTTTTTTTGAAGTAGGCTGGGTTGGGGTTGCTTAGAATTACACAGGATTTACAGCACAGAAACAGGCCATTCAGCCCAACCAGCCCGTGCCGGTGTTTAAGCTCCACTCATGTCTCCTTTTCCTAAGGATTTCGCCAAACTTTCTATTCCCCTTCCCCTCAGATATTTATCTAGCCTGCCCTTAAACGCATCTAAACTATTAGCCTCAAGTGCCTCATTCATTTAGCAAAGCAGTGATATATAATTTTATACTATTTGACAGAAGAACGTGTAGGTTGAAGGCACCAAACATAGAATCACTTTTTTCAGAGGCTATGGAAGTGGAATAGGGGAAATACTACAGTGAAACAAATCTGTTGGGAGGTCAGCGGGAAATTGGGGCATTTAAGGGGAGGCAGTCGAAGGAGAATCAAGGCTGAGGAAAATGATGGAAATTACATTGATCTGGAAGTAGAATCTTCTAATTTGTTCCCTACAAGTTACCCTGAGGTTTCGTGAAACGAGCAGAAGTCAAACTTCCAGAGGGCGTTTATTCAAGGCTCTGTTCAAATGAAACATCACTTTTATATTCCAGCCACCTTGCGATAAATCCACACCTGCTATTAGCCACGCTGTGTCTGTGCACCAGCTTTTACTGATTTGTATTAAGGGACACTCTAAACTCTTTGCTCCTTCTCAGCTCTTGGACTCCCGGCATTCCACTGGAGTAGTGCAGGAAGTGCTTTCGTGACAGAGGCGCCGTCCTTTCGAAAATATGTTGAGCCTGAGCTACCTCCTGTGTGTTAATTTGACTTTTAAAATTACCCTCTTTGAAGATGAGAAAGGAATTCTGATTTCCTGAATGAGACTTTGTCGCGATTCCTTCCATGCTCAAATAGCTGTTTGGAGCTGCCTTGCTGTACGAGGCCCCTTGGGGAAGAGCGACCATAATATGATAGAATTCTTCATTAAGATGAAGAGTGACGTAGTTGATTCTGAAACTAGGGTCCTGAATCTAAATTAAGGAAACTATGGAGGTATGAGGCGAACGTTGTCTAAGATAGATTGGGGAACCTTACATAAAGGGGTGACAGTAGATCGGCAATGGCTAGCATTTAAAGAGTGCATGAATGAATTACAACAATTGTCCATTCCTGTTGGCACAAAAATAAAACACAAAAAGTGGCTCAACCGTGGCTAACAAGGGAAATTAGGCATAGTATTAGATCCAATGAGGAGACATATAAATTGGCCAGAAAAAACAGCAAATCTGAGGACTGGGAGCAGTTCAGAATTCAGCAAAGGGGGACAAAGGGATTAATTAAGAGGGAGAAAATAGAATATGAGAGTAGGCTTGCAGGGAATATAAAAACTGACTGTAAAAGTTTCCATAGATATGTGAAGAGAAAACGATTAGTGAAGACAAATGTAGGTCCCTTACAGTCAGAAACAGGAGAATTTATAATGGTGAACAAAGAAATGGCAGACCAATTGAACAAATACTTTGGTTCTGTCTTCACAAAGGAGGAAACAAATAACCTCCCAGAAATGATAGAGAAACTGCAGTCTAGTGAAAGGGAGGAAGTGAAAGAAATCAGTAGGGAAATGGTGTTAAGGAAATTGATGTAATTGAAGGCTGATAAATCCCCAGGGCCTGATAGTCTGCATTCCAGAGTACTTATGGAAGTGGCCCGAGAAATAGTGGATGCACTGGTGGTCATTTGCCAACATTCTATAGATTCTGGATCATAAGACAATAAGAAGTAAGAGCAGGAGTAGGCCATTCGGCCCGTCGAGCCCGCTCCGCCATTCAGTTGTATCATGGCTGATCCGACATTTCTCAATTCCACCGCCTTCTCCCCATAACCCTTGATTCCCTTTCTGATTAGAAATCTATTTATCTCGGACTTAAATATGCACAAGGTCTCAGCTTCCACAGCCTTCTGTGGCAAGGAGTTCCAAAGACTCACAGCCCTCTGGGAGAAGAAATTCCTCCTTGTCTCTGTCTTAAGTGGGCGCCCCTTTATTCTGAGACTTTGACCTCCGGTCCTAGACTCACCCATGAGAGGAAACATCCCCTTCATATTTACCCTTTCCAGCCCCCTAAGAATCTTATATGCTTCAGTAAGATCTCCTCTCATTCTTCTAAATTCCAATGAGTAGAGTCCCAACCTGTTCAACCTTTCCTCATAGGACAATCCC
>JARFOE011069885.1:0-12368 GCA_031763465.1 Squatina squatina
CCTCCCTCCCAGAACCATGATAGGGTTCCCCTTGTCCTCACCTTTCACCCCATCAGCCTCCACATTCAATGGATCATTCTCCGCCATTCTCGCCACCTCCAGCGCGATCCCACGACCAAACACATCTTTCTATGCCCTCCCCCTTTCAGCATTCACAAGGGACCGCTCCCTCCACGACACGCTGGTCCACATCTCCATCACCTCTAACATCCCCTCTTCTTCCCACTGTACCTTGCCGTGCAAGCGCAGGAGATGTCCTAGTGTCTCCTCTCACCCATTGTGGCACTGAGCCCCACAACACAGATTAAGAATATCCAACCCTCCATGACAGACCTGTGACCATTGAACTGCCCTCATTCACCCGCTGTGGGACTGAGCCCCACACGCAGACCAGGAAAGTTACAGGCCCTATGCATCTTTGGTTCCCAGTGAGCTACCATCATCGAAAGTGCTCCTGAGCCCCAAACATGGAGCAGGAAGATCCCAGATTCCATGCCCAGCCTGATCCCAGTGTGCAGCCCTCTATCACCCGGTTCTGTGTCCCACTCACAAGGCAAAATATTCCAGGCTCCATGCCCGGCTTGTGGGTGGTACTGAGCCCAACACGCACAGAGCACGAAGATGCCAATTGACATGCCCTGCCCCAGCCCAGTTGGTGCCTTCGCTCACTCAGTGTGGTACTGAGCCCCATACAGAACAGGAAGATCCCAGGCTACAGGTTCGGACTGTGCCCAATCAGCTGCACTACCTCATCCGGTGTGGTACTGAGCGCCAGATACGAGGCAGGATTACCTCAGGCTCAACAGCCAGCCTGTGCCCAGTGAGCTGCCCTCTCTGACCGGGTGTGGTACTATACCCCACACATAGCAGGAAGATACCAAGCTCTGTCCTGGAAACAGAAGTCTAGGCAGCAGTGTCCCTTCATTACATTCTCAATCCTGGTGTGCCATTTGTCATATTCTGCTGCTCAATATTTTAACAATCTGACACATTTTGTTAGCCAGCAGGAGACGTCTGGGTCACAGCAGTGGGGAAATTCCCAGACACCCAACAAGAGACAGCTGAAGTGAACCCTTCATTTTCTTGTTTCACGTCTCTGGGAATTGCAAACTTTGATGGACTGTGTTGATAGTGTTTCTCTGAAGTGAATGAATGAGGCTCTGGTGGTATGAGCCTTTATCCCACCCTTATTTTATGCGAGAAAAGGGCTTCATGCTCCAGCTCCTGTGATGCTGCACAGACACTTGCATTTATGCCCTTAGTCCATCTAATTTCAGGGAGCAGTTGTGGAATATGGTAATCTATCACTTTACAGTCATTGTAAAATACATTAAATAATGATAAGAACTGAAGATTTTGCAGCATCAGGACACAATTCCTCCTCATACAGTTACCAACCGCCAATAGGTTAATATTTACGCACTGTGTACATCATAAGCCGCCACCAGAAACACACTGTTTACTTTAAAACACTCCCACTGAGCTCAGAAATATTAAACCTCTGACAGATATCACAGGTTAAGATTAACCCATTCACTGAGACAATCTGCCCATACTATTAGACTGCCTATGATTGACATTAATCAATAAAACACTGCCAGATACCCTTGGCTAATAGAATCCCTTTGTGATTATTTACCCAGTCGCTATGTAATAGTAACTGATTTACATAACGGCCTGCACACAATAGAACACCACCAGAGACATTATTTGTGCAATAGAATTCTCCAACAAATCCACAAAAAATATTAACACACGTATAGACACATTGTTCATAGTAAAACAATGTTATGGGTTCCTTTCGGAAAATCTTACACACTCTCTTGCTTCCCCTCTCTATCCTAGCTCTTTCACACACACACACACTCACTCTGTCACCTGGCCCGCCTCACCTCACACTCTCATCCCCCTCACTCACTTTCTCTTTCTCACTCTTACTCTCACCTAATCTTTATTAAGCGTGGGCTGCCTCACCTGTCTCTCTCTCTCTCTCTCTCTCTTTTATTTTCTCACGCACGCTCTCACATAATGACTCTCTCCTGCCCTGGCTCATCTCACTCCCCCTCTCCCTCTCTTTCACTCCATTGCCAAGGCTGCCTTAGCACTTTTTCTATCTTCCTCACGATCTATCTCACCTGGCCTGGCTGACCTTCCTCTCTGACTCTCATACTAACTCTACCGACTGCACTGCCTCACATCTATCTTTCTGTTTCTCTCTTTCACTCACTCTCTCATGTGGCCTTCCTCAAAACTCTACCTCTCTCCCTCATTCTCTCGCCTGGCAAGTCTGACCTCTTCTCTCTCTATCTTTCTCTCTATCACACACACATACACGCTCTCTCTTCCTGTGTCTTTCTCTCAGACATTCTCTCTCTCCCCCTCTCTCTCCCTCTGCCTCACTCTCCCTCTCTCTCACACACAAACACAATCTCTCTCTCGCTCTCTCTCTCTGTCTCTCTCTATCTGTCTCTCTCTCTCCCTCTCGCTCTGTATTTCTCTATCTCTCTCTCCCTCTCTGATCTCTGTCACACACTTTCTCTCTCTCTTGTCTCTCTCTCTCTCACACAAACACTCTCTCTCTCTCTGTCCCTCTCTCCCTAACAATCTCGCTCTGTCTCTCTCTCACACACACCCACACTATCTGTCTCTCACACACACACTCTCTCCCTCTCTCGCTCTCTCTGTCTCTATCACACACACACACTTTCTCTCTCTCGCTGTCTCGCTCTCTCTCACACATACACTACCTCTCTCTTTCTGTCACTCTCTCTCACACACACACACACACACACACACTGTCACTCTCTCTCACACACACACACACTGTCTCTCTCTGACACACACTCACAATCTCTCTCTGTCTCTCTATCTCACACACACTCTGTCTCTCACACACACTCTCTCTCCCTCTCTCTCTCGCTCTCTCTTTCACACACACACACTTTCTCTCTCACTCTGTCTCTCTCTCACACACACTCACAAGCTCTGTCTCTCACAAACACACTCTCTCCCTCTCTCGCCCTCTCTGTCTCTCTCTCTCTCTCTCACAGACACACTTTCTCTCTCTCTGTCTCACACTCTCTCTCTCACACACACATCTCTGTCTCTCTATCACACACACTCTCTCTCTTCTCGCTCTCTCTCTCAGTCTCTCTCTCACACACATCCAATCACTTTCTCTCTCTCTCTGTCACTCTGTCTCACACGCACAATGTCTCACTCTCTGCCTCTCTCTCTCACACACACACAATCTCTCTCTGTCTCTCTCACTCACACACACACACTCTCTCTCAGTGTCTCACTTTCTCACTCTTTCTCTCTCTCGCAGTCTCTCTCTCAAGCACACATACCCACACATTCTCTCTCTGTCTCTCTGCTCTCTCAGTCCCTCTCTCATTCTCTCTCTCTCTCTCTCTCTCTCTCTGTCTCTCTCTGTCTGTCTCTCTCTCTCCCTCTCGCTCTGTCTTTATCTCTCTCTCTCTCTCTCTGAACTATGTCACACACTTTCTCTCTCTCTGTCTCTCTCTCTTACACAAACACTCTCTCTCTCTATCCCTCTCTCCCTAACAATCTCTCCCTGTCTCTCTCTCACACACACCCACACTCTCTGTCTCTCACACACACACTCTCCCTCTCTCGCTCTCTCTGTCTCTCTCACACACATACACTTTCTCTCTCTCGCTGTCTCGCTCTCTCTCTCACACATACACTTCCTCGCTCTCTCTGTTACTCTCTCTCTCACACACACACACTGTCTCTCTCTGTCTCTCTCTCACACACACTCACAATCTCTCTCTGTCTCTCTATCTCACACACGCACTCTGTCTCTCACACACACTCTCTCTCCCTCTCTCTGTCTCTCTCTCTCTTTCACACACACACACTTTCGCTCTCACTCTGTCTCTCTCTCTCACACGCTCACAATCTCTCTCTGTCTCTCTCTCATACAGACTCTATATCTCTCACAAAAACACTCTCTCCCTCTCTTACTCTCTCTGTCTCTCTCTCTCTTTCACACACACACACACACTCTCTCTCTCTCTCTGTCTCACTCTCTCTCTTACACAGACTCTCTCTCTCTCACATACATACACTCTCTGTCTCTCGATCACACACACACTCTCTCTCTCACTGTCTCACTTTCTCACTCTTTCTCTCTCTCGCAGTCTCTCTCAAGCACACATACCCACATATTCTCTCTCTCTGTCTCTCTGCTCTCTCACAGACACACACTGTCTCTCTCTGTTGCTCTCTCTCTCTCGGTCTCTCTGTCTCTCTCGGTCTCTCTCTCTCTTGGTCTCTCTCTCTCCCTGTGTCTTCGTCTATCTCTCTCTCTCTCTGAACTCTGTCACCCCCTTTCTCCCTCTCTCTCTCACACACACACAAACACTCTTATCCTGTCCCTCTCTCCCTCACAATCTCTCTCTCTGTCTCTCTCTCACACACACCCACATTCTGTGTCCCTCACAAACACACTCTCTCCCTCTCTCGCTCTCTCTGTCTCTCTCTCTCACACACACTTTCTCTCTCTCTGTCTCGCACTCTCTCTCTCGCACGCTCTCTGTGTCTCAATTTCTCACTCTTTCTCTCTCTCGCAGTCTCTCTCTCTCTCAAGCTCACATAGTCACACATTCTCTCCCTGTCTCTCTCAGTCTCTCTCTCTCTCCACTCTCTCTCTGTCTCTCTCTGTCCTACTCTCTCTCTCTCTCTCTCTCTCTCTCACTCTCTCTCTCTGTCGTTCTCTATCTCTCTCTCTCTCTGAACTCTGTCACACACTTTCTCTCTTTCTCTCTCTCACTCTCTCTGACACAAACACTCGCTCTCTGTCCCTCTCTCCCTCGGAATCTCTCTCTCTGTATCTCTCTCGCACACACCCACACTCTCTGTCTCTCACAAGCACACTCTCTCCCTCTCTCGCTTTCTCTGTCTCTCTCTCACACACCCTTTCTCTCTGTCTGTCTCGCACTATCTCTCTCTCACACACTCTCTCTCACACACACATCGCTGTCTCTCTATCACACACAATCTCTCTCTTCTCGCTCGCTCTCTCTGTCTCTCCCTCTCACACACATCCAATCACTTTCTCTCTCTCTCTCTGTCACTCTGTCTCACACACACTGTCTCTCTCTCTCTCTCTCTCTCTCTCTCTCTCACACACACACACACAATATCTCTCTGTCTCTCTCACTCACACACACTCTCTCTCTCAGTTTCTCAATTTCTCACTCTTTCTCTCTCTGGCAGTATCTCTCTCAAGCAAACATACCCACACATTCTCTCTCTCTCTGTCTCTCTCAGTATCTCTCTCCCTCCGACTCTCTCACTCTCTCTCTGTCTCTGTCTCTCTCTGTCCTACTCTCTCTCTCCCTCTCTCTCTGTCTTTCTCTATTTCTCTCTCTCTCTGAACTCTGTCACATACTTTCTCTCTCTCTGTCCCTCTCTCCCTCGCAATCTCTCCCTTTGTATCTCTCTCATAGACACCCACACTCTCTGTCTCTCACACACACACTCTCTCCCTCTCTCGCTCTCTCTGTCTCTCCCTCACACACACACACATTCTCTGCCTCTCTCTCTCTCTCTCTCTCTCTCGCTCTGTGTCTCTCTCAGAATCTCTCGCTCTCTCTGTCACTGTCTCTCACACACTTTTTCTCTCTCTCTCTGTCACTCTCTCTCTCACACACACAAACTGTAGCTATCTGTCTCTCTCTCACGCACACTCACAATCTCTCTGTCTCTCTATCTCACACACACTCTCTGTCTCTCAAACACACTCTCTCCCTCTCTCGCTCTCTGTGTCTCTCCCGCTTGCACACACACACACACACTTTCTTTCTCTCAGTCTCTCTCTCCCTCTCTCTCGCTCTCTCTCTCTCTGTCTCTCTCTGTCTGTCTCTCTCTCTCTGTCTTGCTCTATCTTTCTCTCTGAACTCTGTCTCACACTTTCTCTCTCTCTCTCACATACACACTCTCTGTCTCTCTATCACACACACACTCTTGCTCTCTTCTCACTCTCTCTCTGTCTCTCTCTCCCACACACAATCTGTCCCTCTCTGTCTCCCTCTCTCTCACACACACACTCTCTCACACACACACACACTCTCTGTCTCTCTATCACACTCTTTCTCTCCGTCGCTCTCTCTGCCTCTCTCTCACACAAATACAAACAATTTTTTCTCTCTCTTTCTCTCTGTCTGTCTCTCTGACACACACAGGCTGTCCCTCTCTATCTCCCTCTCTCTCTCAGACACACTCTCTCTCTGTCGCTCTCTCTCTCTCTGCCTCTCTCGCTCACAAACACTGTCTCTCTCTCTGTCTCTCACTCACACTTACTCTCCCTCTCTCGCTCTCTCACTGTATCTCTCCCACACAAACACACACTCCCTCTTGCTCTCTCTCTGTCTCTCGCTCTCTCGCACACCTACACACACTTTCTCACTCTCTCTGTCTCTCTCTCACACACATTGTCTCTCTGTCTCTCTCACACACACACGCAATCTCTCTCTGTCTCTCTCACTCACACACACACACTCTCTCTCTCAGTGTCTCACTTTCTCACACTTTCTTTCTCTCTCTCGGTCTCTCTCTGTCATCTCTCTCTCTCTCTCTCTCTCTCTCTCTCTCTCTCTCTCTCTCTCTCACTCTCTCTCTATCTGTCTTTCTCTCTCTCTCTCTGAACTCTGTCACACACTTTCTCTCTCTGTCTCTCTCTCTCTCACACAAACACGCTCTTTTTCTCACACACACACTCTCTCCCTCTCTCGCTCTCTCTTTCCTTCTCTCCCTCACAATCTTTCTCTGTCTCTCTCACACACACTCACACTCTCTGTCTCTCACACACACACTCTCTCCCTCTCTCGTTCTCTCTGTCTCTCTCTCACACACACACACTTTCTCTCTCTCTCTGTCTTGCTCTCTCTCTCACACACACTTTCTCTCACACGCACACACACACACTGTCTATCACACACACACACTCTCTGTCTTGCGCTCTCTCTCTGTCTATGTCTCTCACACACACATACACTTCCTCTCTCTCCCTGTCACCCTCTCACACACACATTCTCCCTCACACTCTCTCTGTCTCTCTCTCTCTGTCTATCTCTCTCTCCCTCTCTCTCTGTGTCTTTCTCTGTCTGTCTGTCTGTCTGTCTGTATCTCTCTCTCTCTCTCTGTCTCTGTCTTTCACTCTGTCTCTCTCTGTTCTCGCTCTGTTCTCTCACATACTCTCTCTCACCTGGCCTGCCTCACCCCTCTCTCTCATTCTCTCTTTTCCTCTCTCTCTCTCTCTATCTCTCTCTCTCTCTCTCTCTCTCTGTCTCACCTGTCCTGCCTCATCTCTCTCTGTCTCTCTCTCACTTTCTCTCTCTTTCTCTTCCTCTCTCTCGCTGTCACTCTCTCTCACACACGCACTCTCTCTCTCTCCCTCTCTCTCTGTCTCTCTTTCACACACACACACTCTCTCTCTGTCTCTCTCTCACTCACACACACTCTCTGTCACTCTCTCTCACACATGCGCTCTCTCTCTCTGTCTCTCTCACACACGCACAACCTCTCTGTCTCTCTCTCTCTCTCACACACACACACACACTCTCTCTGTGTGTCTCTCACTCACACACACTCTCTCCCTCTCTCACTCACACAAACTCACTGTCTCTCTCTCACAGACACAGCCTCTCTCTCTGTCTTTCTCTCTCACTCACACACTCTCTCTGTCTCTCTCACACAAACAGTCTCTCTCTCTCTCTGTCTCTCTCTCTCTCTCACACACACACAGACTCGCTCTCTGTCTCTCTCTCTCACATACACACTCTCTGTCTCTCTCTCACACACACAGACTCGCTCTCTGTCTCTCTCTCACTCACGCACACTATCTGTCTCTCTCTCACACACACACTCTCTCTGCCTCTCTCTCTCTCTCACACACTCTCTCTCTCTCTCACATACACACGCTCTCTCTATATTTCTCTCTCTCTCACACACACCCTCTCTCTTTATCCCTCTTTCTCACACACACACGCACAGACAGACTCTATCTCTCTCACACACACACTCTCTCGACATTTCTCTCTCTCGCACACACACTCTCTCTCTCTGTCTCTCTCTCGCACACTCCCGCACTCTCTCTGTCTGTCTCTCACCAACACACACACGCTCTCTCTATCTCTCTCACTCACGCACACAATACACTCTCTCTCACAGTCTCTCTCTCATACAAACACTCTCTCTCTGTCCCTCTCTCCCTCACAATCTCTCTCTGTCTCTCTCTCACACACAGCAACACTCTCTGTCTCTCACACGCACACTCTCTCCCTCTCTCGCTCTCTCTGTCCCTCTCTCCCTCACAATCTCTCTCTCTCTGTCTCTCTCACACACACCCACACTCTCTGTCTCTCATACACACACACTTTCTCTCTCTCGCTCTCTCTGTATCACTCTCTCTCTCACACACACTCTCTCTCTTCTCGCTCTGTCTCTCTCTCACACACATCCAAACACTTTTTTCTCTCTCTCTGTCTGTCTCTCTATCTCACACACAGTCTGTCCCTCTCTATCTCCCTCTGTCTCTCACACACACTCTCGCTCTCTCACACACTCTCTCTGTCTCTCTCTCGTTCTGTATCCCTCTCACACTCTCTCTGTCTCTGTTTCTGTCTCACACACACAATCTCTCTCGCGCTCTCTCTGTCTCTGTCTCTCACAGAACACACACTTCCTCTCTCTCTCTCCCTGTCTCTCACTCTCTCTCATTCTCTCTCTTCCTCTCTCTCTATCCCTCTCTCTCTCTCACCTGGCCTGCGTCATCCATCTCTCTCTCTCTCTCTCACACACACACACACACTCTCTCTGTCTCTCTCTCACACACACACACTCTCTCTCTGTCTCTCTCTCACACACACATTCTCTCTCTGCCTCTCTCACCCACACTCACGCACTCTCTCTCTGTCTCACTCACACACACACAAACTCTCTCTGCGTCTCTCTCTCACACACACAAACACTCACTCTCTCGCACAGACACACACATTCTATCTCTCTCACACACACACACTCTCTCTCTTTCTCTCTCTGTCAAACACACTCTGTCTCTCTGTCTCTCACACACACACACAAACTCACACACTTCTGTCTCTCTCTCTCACACCAACCCTCACACACTCTCTCTGTGTCCCTCTCTCTCTCACACTCAGAAACATTCTCTCTATCACTCACAAACGCTCTTTCTCTCACACACACAGAAACGCACTCTCTCTGTGACTATCTCTCTGTCTTCTCTCTCTCTGTCTCTCCATCTCTATCTCTCTGTCTGTCTGTCTGTCTCGCTCTCTCTCTCTCTCTCTATCTCTCTCTGGGTCTCTCTCTGTTCTCTCACATATTCTCTCTCTCTCACCTGTCCTGCCTCATCTCTCTCTCTCTCTCTCTCTCTCTCTCTCTTCTCTCTCTCACACCTGGGGCCTGCCTCATCTCCCTCTCGCTGTCTCGCACTTTCTCTCTCTTTCCCTTTCTCTCTCTCATTAAATCATTATTCACAGATAGTAACTGATATGCTTCCAGTTGACTGTGAGGCAGTGCCTTCCAAACCGTAATATAAATCCATTCCCACAATGATCTCCAGCCACGCTTCCTACCTCCTTTCTTGTAAGTTTGCTTCTCCTCCAAACTTCTCTCTATTTGGCGTCCTGTAGTTGACCCAGCAACTTAATGATTCCTCTATTTTTTCGTTAATTCTAACCGTCTCGATTCTCTCTTTGAACTCTCAAGTGCATCCTGTCTTTCAAGTGCTTTAACAGTATCCATTGAATGATAATGTCATCCCAGCACTTTTCTTTTCCTGAGGTTTTATCTGCCCATTACTTCCCTTAGTTAGACCAATTCCTCTTTATTGCCATTATATCATAATCCCATCTGACTTTTCGTGAGGGGGCTGGATAGAGTCGATAGATTGAAACTGGTCCCATTGGCTGAAGAGATCCAGGGGACACAGATTTAAGGTGATTGGCAAAGGAACCGAAGGCGATGGAAGAACTTACTTTATTATGCAGAGATTGGTTGGGATATGGAATGCACTGCCTGAACGTGTGGATGTCGACCCAGTCGTATCTTTCAAAAGGGATTGGATATGTATCGGAAGGAAAAAAAAAATGCAGGGTGACGGGGAAGGGGCGGAGGGACTGGGGCTTGCTGAGAGTAGGCCATGGTTAGACGGGCCGAATGGCCTTCTACTGTGCTGTAACCGTGTTATGATTCTCTGAATTCAGCGGTTGTGAGCCGCCTTGCCCTTCCAGTGAAGGGGAAGTGTATCGCTGAGGGAAGTGTGTGTTTGGGTGATGTGCCTGCCATGGTTGAATTGCCGCCAGTGGCTGTGAGCTTTACATCAATGGTAAGGCTGTGAGGGTGAAGTGATGCTGTGGTTTTGAGGTGTGAATGGTGAAAGGTGGACTTTGATCGGTCTATGGCACGTTGGGCAGTTTGTAAGGCTTGTGGTGCAGATGGTGGAATATGGCAGATGATGGTACGTGCCATTGGCTGAAGCCTTCTCTCACCTTGACGCATCGTGTGAAGTCAGTAAACTACGTGTGGCACTGGATGCACCTACGTGGTATGACATTGTGGGCCTTCATAGCGAGAGGATTTGAGTACAGGAGCAGGGATGTCTTACTGCAATTATACAGGGCCTTGGTGAGACCACACCTTGAGTATTGTGTGCAGTTTTGGCCTCCTTATATGAGGAACGATGTTCTTGTTATGGAAGGAGTGCAGCAAAGGATAATCGGACTGATTCCTGGGATGGCAGGACCGACGTGTGAATAGAGATTGGGTCGATTGCGATTATATACACTGGAGTTTAGAAGGATGAGAGGGGATCTCATCAGATGCTAGAACATTCTAACAGGAAGGGACAGACGAGATGCAGGACGGATGTTCCCGATGGTGGGGAAGTCCAGAACCAGGGGTCGCAGTCTCAGGATACGGGGTAAAACACTTAGGACTGAGATGAGGAGGCAGTTCTTCACCCAGAGAGTGGTGAACCCGTGGAATTATCCACCAGAGTAAGCAGTTGAGGCCAAATAATTAAATATCTTCAATAAGGAGTTAGATATAGTTCTTGTGGCTAAAGGCATCAAGGGATACGGGGAGAATGTGGCAACAGGGGACTGAATTTGGATGATCAGCGATGGTGATATTTAATGGTGGAGCAGGCTCGAAGGGCCAAATGGCCTACTCCTGCTCCCATGTTTCTATGCTTATGTTTTCAAAACTCGGCCTGGAAATTGGATATCACCCAAAGATTTGCGGGGTCATGGTGCAGTGCTATTTCCATGCGTCCATTCAAAGTAGTCGTGGCAACACACAAATCACATGCTCCGTGCTCATTAGCATAATTGTCGTGCTTATCTCCGCCCTAAACATGCTGCGGATTGGCTTCCCCCGCAACAGGCGGACCAATATCGGGTGCGGTCTAATGGCCAAAAATGTCTGGCCTATTCTTTGCCCACTATTCATAGTTGCGGTGGTTTGATGCAGCACCTCATTGTCATTGGAGCTGGAATTGTTGTCGGAACACTCGGCTCAGCTGCAGCAAAGAGAATGAGCCTGAAGGTTCTCTGAAGCGGCTCTGGAGACATTGGTCATGGCAGTGGAAGGGAGGTGGGCTGTCCTTTTCTCGCAGGGAAAACGAACCTCACAGGTTGAGCTGGGTACATCACGGCAAATCATGTCGTGTCACATTGAGAATAGGATGGGATGGGCAGACACATGGCGATGGAACTTAATGCCGAGAAGTGTGAAGTGATTCATTTTAGTAGGAACGGTCCAGGTTGCAAGTTTTCGGTGAGACAGAGAGGAAATCTGCTGCAACGTACTCTAGGGTGGTCTGATCGAAGACTCCCGCAACCGGGATCCCGTAGAACCATTGCATTGCTGGAGTTTACACTATCAACCAAACACAGTGAGTGAGTGTGGGCTGGAGATTACACTAACCACCCAACACAGTGAGTGAGTGTGGGCTGGAGATTACACTATCCACCCAACACAGTGAGTGAGTGAGAGCTGGAGATTACACTATCCACCCAACACAGTGAGTGAGTGAGGGCTGGAGATTACACTATCCACCCAACACAGTGAGTGAGTGTGGGCTGGAGATTACACTATCCAAACAAAACTGTGAGTGAGTGTGGGCTGGAGATTACACTATCCACCCAACACAGTGAGTGAGTGTGGGCTGGAGATTACACTATCCACCCAACACAGTGAGTGAGTGTGGGCTGGAGATTACACTATCCACCCAACACAGTGAGTGAGTGTGGGCTGGAGATTACACTATCCACCCAACACAGTGAGTGAGTGTGGGCTGGAGATTACACTATCCA
>JARFOE011090498.1:0-12345 GCA_031763465.1 Squatina squatina
CTCCTCGCAACTTGCCTTCCCACCTATTTTTGTGTCGTCTGCAAATTTAGCTACAGTGCATTCGCTTCCTTCCTCCAGGTCATTAATGTATATTGTAAACAGTTGCGGCCCCAGCACTGATCCTTGTCGCACCCTACTGGTTACTGGTTGCCAATCAGAATATGACACCCTTATCTCTACTCTGTTTCCTGCCTGTTAGCCAATCCTCTATCCACGCCAATAAATTAGCTCCAACACCATCGGCTTTTATCTTGCAGCTTAACCTTTTGTGAAGTACCTTGTCGAATGCCTTCTGGAAATATAAATACAATACATCTACTGGTTCCCCTCTAACCAATCTGGCTGAGACTTCCTCAAAAAACTCTAATAATTTTGTCAGGCAGGATTTCCCCTTCATGAATCCATGCTGACTCTGCGTGATTAGATTGTGATTTTCCAAATGAGCTGTTGTTACTTCTTTAATAATTGATTCTAGCATTTTTCCAACAATCGATGTTAAGCTAATTGGCCGATAGTTACCCGCGTTTTGCCTCCTTCCCTTTTTGAATAGACGTATCACATTTGCAGTCTTCCAGTCCTCTGGCAATTTCTCAGAATCTAGTGGTTTTTGAAGATTTCAAACAGTGCCTCCTCTATCTCTGCAGCTACCACCTTCAGGATCCTCGGATGCAAGCCATCTGGTCCAGGAGACTTGTCAGCCTTTAGCTCTTTGAGTTTGTCTAATACTATTTCCCTAGTGATGCTGATGGTATTTAGTCCTCCCTCTGCATTATTTAATATTAGTGTTATGTTTGTAGTATCTTGTACCGTAAAAACCATTGAAAAGCAACTGCTTAACACCTCAGCCATTTCTTTGTTCCCCATAGCTACTTCCCCAGCCTCATTCTCCAGAGGGCCTATATTCACTTTGACCTCCCTCTTCCTCTTCATGTACTTGTAGAAGCTCTTGTTATCAGTTTTTATATTCCTCGCGAGTTTCCCCTCATAGTTTATTTTTGCTCTCCTCATTATGTTTTTAGTTGTACTTTGCTGGACATGTATTTATCCCAGTCTTCGTGTCTACCGCTAACCTTTGCCTCCTTATAAGTTTTCTCTTTTAGCTTTATACTCTCCCTTACTTTGCTGGTTAGCCATGGTTGTTTCGCCCCTCTTTTCGAATCTTCCCTCCTCTCTGCAATGTATTTTTGCTGAATGTCATGAATTATCTAATTGAATATCTGCCATTGCTTCTCTACTGTCTTACCTGCTAATCTATTTGCCCAGTCCACATTCGTCAACTGTGGTGGAGAATTCATTACGTTCACTACTCTGAGTGAAGGAATTTCTCCTGCTATTGGTCCTAAAATGCCTATCCAGATGACTGAGACTATTACCCCTGGTTCTAGAATCCCCAACCTAATCGGCTCAATGTCTCACCTCCCAACAGCACTGCCATCCCAGGAATCCATCTTGTGAAATATCACTGCACTCCCTCGAAGGCAAGTATAACATTTCTTAAGAAATGTGATCAAAACTGCACACAATAGTCAAGGTGTGGTCTTATCAAGGCCCTGTATAACTGCAGTAAGCAACCTTACCCCTGCACACAAATCCTCTTGCAATTAGGCCAAAATACCATTAGCCTTCCCGACAGATTGTTGCACCTGCCTGTATGCTTTCACTGACTACGGTACAAGAAAACCCAGTTCCTTTTTTACTTCAACCTGTCCCAATATAACACGATTTAAATAATACTCTGCATTGCTGTTTTTCCGACAGAAGAAGATAACTCCACATTTATCACGTAATAGTGCATCTGCCATGCATTTGCCCACTCACTCACATTCTTCTAAACGCGAATCAATATGGGCCATAATTGCTCAACCTCTCCTCATAATCCAGCCCCTTCATCCTGGGAATCAATCGAATGAACCTTCTCTGAATTGTCTTCAACGAAAGTATATCCCGCCTTAAATAAGGGGACCAAAGCTGTAAGCAGTACTCTCGGTGTGCTCTTCCCAACACCTTGTACAGTAGTAGCAAGACCTCCCTACTTTTACACTGCACACCCCTTGCAATAAAGACGAACAGTCTATTTGCCTTCCTAAATATTTCAGTACATGCATGCAAACTTTTTGTGTTTCATGTGCGAGGACACCCAGACACCTCTGTACAACAGATTTGTGAGCAGTTTCAGCCATCTAATATAGTCAAGACAGAGATCGTCGGATTTGTAGATACTAAATTCATCAATGGATCTGGGGATAGTGCAGGACAATGACGTTGCGGTAGTCGATCAGCCGCAATGGAGTTCAATGGATGGAGCAGGCTCGGCTGGCTGAATAGCCCATTCCTACTCCTATTTCTCATGTTCCTATGTTGTTACTGCAAGAATCATTGCTAAAAATAGAGAAATTCAGGAAAGAGTGAATGAAAAAAAGGGAGTGAATGAGAACAATTGGAGAATGGAGAGAGAAGGATACAGGGGATGACTTGGAGAGCGAACAGGGCAGAGCAAATCAGAGAGATGGGGAATCAAACCCAGAAACATAGAGAAACTGAAAGAAAGAGTAAGAGGGGATGAAATAAAGGGAAAGGTTAAAGCAAAATACTGCCGGAGCTGGGAATCTAAAATATAAAGAGAAAACCATGGAAATACTCAGCAGGTCAAGGAGTGTCTCTGGAGGGAGAAACAGAGTGAACCTTTCAGGTCGATGGCCTTTCCTCTGCAGCTGATTGACCAGTGGAGTATTTCCAGCTTTTGCTATTTTTATATTATGTACAGGAGAGCTGGATTTGGAGGGAAGAATGGAATACAAGATAAAGAGAGAATGGGAACGAGGGGATGTGAGAAACAAGGGTGGAGAGGCACCAAGAGATAAGATTTGAGACAATGAATGATATCGGGGTGAGGCGCTCACAATAATAACGGGGAATGCAGAAGGGGAATTGTGAGATAGGAGACATGAGATGGAGAGAGAGAATCGAAGAACAGCGTTCAAATTTCAAGTAAAAATATCCCATTGACATGCTAGGTTTCAAAAAGGCCTGTGTTGTTCAGCTTGCTTTGAGTCAGAATATATCATGTTATTCTTAGAACTTGCAGCTCTTGTTCCCGAAGGTGAACCCATCTGGTGTATGTTAACTGTCTTCTTGTCTGATGAGTTTCACAGTGATGATCCAGATGGTTTCAGCACCTTGTTTGTTCAACAGCCTGGAACAAATAAACTTAGGGATGCAATGTAACATCATCATTGGGGATATACTTCACTATAAATAAACCTCTCATTGTTCTTCATTGTCTCATCATTCCCTTCAGATCGCTCGCCTCCAACATCCACAGGATTCCTCAACTCACGGACAATGCATGGGACAACTATTTCTGAGGTAGAGGCCGTATACTTCCCTGTTCTCGCAGCAATTGGAGTCACTGGTAAGTTATTTTCAGGACCTCATGTGTATGAAATACATCATTGAACTGTATTCGTGTTTTAACTCCATGCCGGTTAAAAGCATTACACGGACCTCCACCACTGCATCAAGTGTGCATTTATCAATAGTCATCCTTGATGCTGTCTTCACTTCTGCTACCATTCTTCCTTCACAGTGTCTTTTATTACGCAGTTTTTATCTGTGACATTGTTCTCCATTCCACTGCTTTTGGACCTTGAAGTTGTCGTCTCTCCAACTCACATTTATCAGTGCCCATTTCTACCCTCCACTGTCTTTTATCCTCACTCTTGTCTTTTCTCCAGTTCCTTTTATTCTCAGTGATGTCATCTCTCCACTCTCCTTTATCCTCACTGTTGTCTTCTCTCTAGTCCCTTTTATTCTCATTGTTGACTTCTCTCCTGCCCCTTTTATCCACAGTGTTGTCTTCTCTCCAGTTCCTTTTATCCTCAATTTTGTCTTCCCTCGAGTACCTTTTATCTTCAGTGTTTTCTTCTCCTAGTCCCTTTTATCCTCAGCCTTTTCTTCTCTCCAGTCTCGTTTATTCTCAGTGTTGTATTCTCTCCAGTCCATTTTTTCCTCAGTGTTGTCTTCTCTCAAGTCGCTTTTATCTTCATTGTTGACTGCTCTCCTGCCCCTTTTATCCAAATTGTTGTCTGCCCTCCTGTACGCGTTAATACTCAATGCTGTCCCCTTTCCATTCCTTTTAATCCTCAGTGTTGTCTGCTCTACAGACGCATTTATATACGTTACTGTCTTCCCCCAATCCCCGTTTATCCTCAGTATTGTCTTCTCTCCAGTCCCCGCTATCCTCAGTGTTGTCTTCTCTCCAGTCCCATTCATCCTCAGTGTTGTCTACTCTCCAGTCCCTACTAAACACAGTGTTGTCATCTCTCCTTTCCCCTTTATCCTCAATATTGTCTTCTCTCCAGTCCCTATTAACGATCGTGTGTCTCCTCTCCAGTCCCATTTCTTCACGCTGTTGTCTTCTCTCCTGTCCCCTTTATCATCAGTGTTGTATTCTCTCCAGTCGCTTTTGTCCTGGTGTTGCCTTCTCTCCAGTACCTTTTACCCACAGTATTGTATTCACTCCAGTCCACTTGTTCCTCAGTGTTGTCCTCTCTCCAATCCATTTTATCCTTTGTAATCTCTTCTCTCCAGTCTTCTATTTATTCAGAGTTTTCCTCTCTCCAGTCCCATTTCTCCTCAGTGTTGTCTTCTCTCCAGTCCCATTTATCCTCGATATTGTCTTCTCTCCAGTCCCATTTATCCTCCGTGATGTCTTCTCTCCAGTCCCATTTAACTTCAGTGTTGGATTCTCTCCAGTCCCATTTTTCCTTGATGTTGTCATCTCTCCAGTCCCATTCCTCCTCAGTATTGTCTTCTCTCCAGTTCCATTTGTCATTAGTGTTGTCTTCTCTCCAGTCCCATTTAACCTCAGTGCTGTCTTGTCGTCAGTCCCTTTTATCCTCAGTTTTGTCTTCTCTCCAGTCCCTTTTATCCTCGATAGTGTCTTCTCTCCAGTTGCTATTAATCAGTGTGTTGTCGTCTCTCCTGTCCCCGTTATACTCAATGTTGTCTTCTATCCTGTCCCTTTATGCTCAATATTGTCTTCTCTCCAGTCCCTATTAACTGCAGTGTTGGCTTCTCTCCTATCCCCTTTATCCTCAATATTGTCTTCTTTCCAGTCCCTATTAAGCAGTGTGTTGTCTTCTCTCCAGCCCTTTTATCCTCACTGTTGTCCCCTCTCCTGTCACCATTATCATCGATAGTGTCTTCTATTCAGTCCCTATTACCCACAGTGTTCTCTTCTCTCCTGTCCCTTTATCCTCAATATTGTCTTCTCTCCAGTACCTTTTATCTTCAATGTTTTCTTCTCCTAGTCCCTTTTATCCTCAGTCTTTTCTTCTCTCCAGTCTCGTTTATTGTCAGTGTTGTATTCTCTCCAGTCCATTTTCCTCAGTGTTGTCTTCTCTCCAGTCCCTGTTATCCTCATTGTTGACTGCTCTCCTGCCCCTTTTATCCACATTGTTGTCTGCCCTCCTGTACGCTTTAATCCTCAATGCTGCCCCCTTTCCATTCCTTTTAATCCTCAGTGTTGTCTACTCTACAGACGGATTTATACACATTATTGTCTTCCCCCCAATCCCTGTCTATATTCAGTGTTGTCTTCCCTCCGGTCCCTTTTATCCTCAGTATTGTCTTCTCTCCAGTCCCCGCTATCCTCAGTGTTGTCTTCTCTCCTGTCCCCTTTATCCTCGAGATTATCGTCTCTCCAATCGCTATCAATCCACAGTGTTGACTTCTCTCCTGTCCCCGTTATCCTCAGTGTTGTCTTCTCTCCTGTCCAATTTATCCTCAATATTGTCTTCTCTCCAGTCCCTATTAACGAAAGTGTGTCTCCTCTCCAGTCCCTTTTATCCACGGTGTTGTCTTCTCTCCTGTCCACTTTATCATCAATGTTGTCTTCGCTTCAGTCACTTTTATCCTGGTGTTGCCTTCTCTCCAGTACCTTTTTTGCCACAGTATTGCATTCAATCCAGTCCAGTTGTTGCTCAGTGTTGTCTTCTCTCCAATCTACTTTATCCGTTGTAATCTCTTCTGTCCAGTCTTCTTTTTCTTCAGAGTGTTCCTCTCTCCAGTCCCATTTCTCCTCAGTGTTGTCTTCTCTCCAGTCCCCTTTATCTTCGATATTCTCTTATCTCCAGTCCCATTTGTCCTCAGTGTTGTCTTCTCTCCTGTCGCTATTAACCACAGTGTTGTCTCTCCTGTCCCCATTATACTCAATGTTGTCGTCTCTGCTGTCCCGTTATGCTTAATATTGTCTTCTCCCCAGTCCCTATTAACTGCAGTGTTGGCTTCTCTCCTATCCCCTTTATCCTCAATATTGTCTTCTCTCCAATCCCTATTAAGCAGTGTGTTGTCTTCTCTCCAGTCCCTTTTATCCTCACTGTTGTCTTCTCTCCTGTCCCCATTATCCTCGATATTGTCTTCTATTCAGTCGCTATTACCCACAGTGTTGTCTTCTCTCCTGTCCCCGTTATAATCAGTGTTCTCTTCTCTCCTGTCCCTTTATACTCAATATTGTCTTCTCTCCAGTTCCTATTAACGACAGTGTTGTCTTCTCTCCTGTCCCTTTTATCCTCAATATTGTCTTCCTCGCAGTCCCTAATAACGAGAGTGTTGACTCCTCTCCAGTACCATTTATCCACGGTGTTGTCTTCTCTCCTGCCCCCTTTATCATCAGTGTTGTCTTCTGTCCAGTCGCTTTTATCATGGTATTGACTTCTTTCCAGTACCGTATACCCACAGTATTGTCTTCAATCATGTCCACTTGATCCTCAGTGCTGTCTTCTCTCCAGTCTGCTTTTCCTCAGTAATCTCTTCTCTGTGTCCACATTTTCCTCAGATTTGTTAGCTCCAGAGTCCCATTTATCCTCAGTGTTTTCTTCTCTTCTGTCCACTTTACGCTCAATATTGTCCTCTTTACAGTCCCCATTAACCACAGTGTTGTCTTCTCTCCAGTCTGCTTTATCCTCAGTAATCACTTCTCTCCAGTCCTCTTTTTCCTCATATTTGTCAACTCTAGAGTCCCATTTTTCTCAGTGTTGTCTTCTCTCCTGTCCACATTATCCTCAATATTATCTTCTCTCCAGTCCCCATTAACCACAGTGTTGTCTCCTCCCCAGTCAAATTTATCCTCAGTGTTGTCTTCTCGCCAGTCCCTTTTATCCTCGGTGTTGTCTCCTCTCCAGTCCTGTTTATCCTCAGTGCTGTCTTCTCTCAGTCATTATTATCCTCATTGTTGACTTCTCTCCTGCCCGATTTATCCTCACTGTTGTTTTCCCTCCTGTCCCCTTTTATCCTCACTGTTTTCTCCACTTCAGTCCCATTAATCCTCAGAGTTGTCTACTCTGCAGACCCATTTATGCACAGTACTGTCTTCCCTCCTGTCCCCTTTTATAGCCCGTGTTGTCTTCCCTCCAGTCCCTTTTATCCTCCGTATTGTCTTCTCTCCAGGCTCCGTTTTTGTCAGTGTTTCTTCTCTCCAAGTCCCTTTTATCCTCGATATTGTCTTCTCCCCAGTCCGTTATATACTCACTGTTGTCTTCTCTCCTGTCCCCTTTATCCTCGATATTGTCTTCTCTCCAGTCGCTATTCATCACAGTGTTGTCTTCTCTCCTGTCCCCTTTATACTCAGTGTTGTCTTCTCTCCTGTCCCTTTATCTTCAGTATTGTATTCTCTCCCGTCCCTATTAACTGCAGTGTTGTCTTCTCTCCTATCCCCTTTATCATCAATATTGTCTTCTCTCCAGTCCCTATTAAGCAGTGTGTTGTCTTCTCTCCAGTCCCTGGTATCCTCACTGTTGTCTTATCTCCTGTCCCCATTATCCTCGGTGTTGTCTTCTTCTCAGTCGCTATTAACCACAGTGTTGTCTTCTCTCCTGTCCCGGTTAACCAGAGTATTGTCTCATCTCCAGTCTCATTTATCCATGCTGTTGTCTTCTATCCTGTCTCTGTTTCCCTCAGTGTCGTAGTCTCTCCAGTCCCTTTTATCCTCGATAGTGTCTTCTCTCCAGTCGCTATTAACCACAGTGTTGTCTTCACTCCTGTCCCCGTTATACTCAATGTTGTCTTCTCTCCTGTCCCTTTGTGCTAAATATTGTCTTCTCTCCAGTCCCTATTAACTCCAGTGTTGTCTTCTCTCCTATCCCCTTTATCCTCAATATTGTCCTCTCTACAGTCCCTATTAAGCAGAGTGTTGTCTTCTCTCCAGTCTCTTTTATCCTCACTGTTGTCTTCTCTCCTGTCCCCATTCTCCTCGATATTGTCTTCTATTCAGTCGCTATTACCCACTGTGTTGTCTTCTCTCCTGTCCCCGTTATCAGCAGTGTTCTCTTCTCTCCTGTCCCTTTATCCTCAATATTGTCTTCTCTCCAGTCCGCATTAACCACATTGTTGTCTTCTCTCCTGTCCCCTTGATCCTCTCTATTGTATTCTCTCCAGTCCCCATTAACCACAGTGTTGTCTTCTCTCCAGTCCCTATTAACCAGATGTTGTCTCATCTCCAGTCTCATTTATCCACGGTGTTGTCTTCTATCCTGTCCCCTTTAACATCAGTATTTTCTTCTCTCCAGTCACTTTTATCCTGGTGTTGTCTTCTCTCCAGTTTCTTTTCCCCACAGTATTGTATTTTCTCCAGTCTGCTTTAACCTCAGTAATCTCTTCTCTCCTGTCCTCTTTTTCCTCAGAGTTTCCTCTCTCCAGTCCCATTTCTCCTCAGTGTTATCTTCTCTCCAGTCCCATTTAGCTTCGATGTTGTCTTCTCTGCAGTCCCATTGATCTTCAGTGTTGTCTTCTGTCCAGGCCCATTTATCCTTAACGTTGTCTTCTCTCCAGTCCCATCCATCCACATTGTTGTCCTCTCTCCAGTCCCATTTGTCCTCAGTGTTGTCCTCTCTCCAGTCCCATTTATCCCCAGTGTTGTCTTCTCGCCAGTCCCTTTTATCCTTAGTGCTGTCTTCTCTTCTGTCCTTATTATCCTCATTGTTGACTTCTCTCCTGCCCATTATATCCCGATTGTTGTCTTCCCTCCTGTCCCCTTTTATCCTCAAAGCTGTCTCCTCTCCAGTCCCTTTAATCCTCAGTTTTGTCTAATCTACAGAACCATTTATCAAGAGCATTTTCTTCCCTCTCCAATCCCCTTTTATACTCCGTGTTGTCTTCCCTCCAGTCCCGTTTATGCTCAGTATTTTCTTCTCTCCAGTCTCCCTTTTCCTCAGTGTTGTCTTCTCTGCAGTCCCTTTTATCCTTGATATTGTATTCTCTCCAGTCACTATTAACCACAGTGTTGTCTTCTCTCCTGTCCCTGTTTTCCTCAATGTTGTCTTCTCTCCTGTCTTTTTATCCTCAACATTGTCTTCTCTCCAGTCCCAATTAACCAGAGTGTTGACTTCCCTGCAGTCCCTTTTACCTCACGGTTGTATTCTCCCCAGTCCCTTATATCCTCGCTGTTGTCTTCTCTCCTGTCCCCTTTATCCTCGATATTGTCTTCTCTCCAATCGCTATTAACCACAGTGTTGTCTTCTCCCCAGTCCCCGTCATCCTCAGTGTTGTCTTCTCTCCAATCTCCGTTTCCCTCAGTGTTGTCTTCTCTCCTATCCCCTTTCTCCTCAATATTGTCTTCTCTCCATTCCCTATTAACCAGACTGTTGTCTTCTCTGCAGTCCCTTTTATCCTCACTTTTGTCTTCTCTCCTGTCACTTTATCCTCAATATTGTCTTCTCTCCAGTCCCCATTAACCACAGTGTTGTCTTCTCTCCTATCCCCTTTATCCTCAATATTGTCTTCTCTCCTGTCCCCTTTATCCTCAATATTGTCTTCTCTCCTGTCCCATTATCCTCAAATTTTCTTCTCTTCCGTCCCTAGTAATTGCAATGCTGTCTTCCCTCCTGTCCCCTTTATCCTCAATATTATCTTCTCTCCAGTCCCTATTAAACAGAGTATTGTCGCCACTCCAGTCCCCTTTATCCACGGTGCTTTCTTCTCTCCTGTCCCATTTATCATCAGTGTCGTCTTTTCTCCAGTCGCTTTTATCCTGGTGTTGTCTTCTCTCCAGTACCTTTTACCCATGGTAATTTCTTCACGAAAGTCCACTTTATACTCAGTGTTGTCTTCTCGCCAGTATGCTTTATCCTCAGTAATCTCTTCTCTCCACTCCTCTTTTTCCTCAGAGCTGTCAACTCTAGGGTCCCATTTATCCTCACTGTTTACTTCTATCCTGTCCACTTTATCCTCAATATTATCTTCTCTCAAGTCCCCATTAACCACAGTGTTTTCTTCTCTCCTGTCCCCTTTAACCTCAGTATCGTCCTGTTTCCAGTCCCTATGAACCAGAGTGTTGTCTTATCCCCAGTCCCATTTATCCACGGTGTTTTCTTCTATCCTTTCCCCTTTATCATCAATGTTGTCTTCTCTCCAGTCCCTATTTTCCTCTATGTTCTCTTCTCTCCAGTCCCTTATATCCTCCTTGATGTCTTCTCTCCACATTCATTCACAGTATTGTCTTGCGTCCTGTCCCCTTTACCCTCAGTGTTGTATTCTCTCCAGTCCCTTTTATCATCAGTGCAGTCTTCTCTCCAGTCCATTTTATCCTCAGTGTTATTTTCTCTCCAGTCCCTTTTATCCTCAGTGTTGCCTTCTCTCCAGTCCCTGTTAACCTCAGTGTTGTCTTCTCTTCAGACACTTTTATCCTCAGCATTGTCTTCTCTCCAGTCCCTTTTTCCTCAGTGTTGTCTTTTCTCCAGTCCCTTTTATCCTCAGTGTTGTCTTCTCTCCAGTCCCTTTTATCCTCAGTGTTGCCTTTTCTCCAGTCCCTTTTATAGTTTATGTTGTCGTTTCTCCTGTGCCTTTTCTACTCAGTTTTTTCGTCTCTGCTGTTCTTTTTTTCCTCAGGTCTGTCTTCTCTCCAGTCCCCCTGATCCTCAGTTTTGTATTCTCTCCAGTCCCTTTTATCATTATTGTTGTCTTCCCCCAGTCCCTATTTCCCCGCTGTTTTCTTCACTCCAGTCCCCTTTTCCTCGTTTTTAACTTCTCTCAAGTCGCTTTTATCCTCAGTGTTGTCCCCTCATCGTTACTTTTCTTCTCGGTGTTGTCCTCTCTCCAGTCCCTTTGATCCTCGGTGTTCTCTTCTCTCCAGTTCCTTTTATACTCAGTGTGATATTCTCCACAGTATCTTTTTTCGGCAGTGTGTTCTTCCCTCCAGTCCCTTTTATTCCAGTGTTTTCTCCTCTCCAGTCCCTTTTTTCCAAGGGTGTACTTCTCTTCAGTCTATTTTATCCTCTATGATGTCTTCTCTCCAGTTCCTTTTATCCCATTGTCATCTTCTCTCCAGTCTATTTTGTCCTCATTGTTGTCTTCTCTCCAGTCCCCTTTTATCCTCGGTGTTGTCTTCTCTCCAGTGACATTTATCCTCGGTGTTGTCTTCACTCCAGTACTTTTTTATCTTCAGATTGTTTCATCTCTCCCAGTCGAATTTGCACTTCCTCTATTTCCTCATTTCCTTGTGTTGTGTTTTCTCTGCATCCCTGTTATCACTCGTAATAACTTGTGCTCCCCTCCCTTTTAACATCTGTGTTGTCTTCTCGCTTCCTCCACTCTTCCCTTTTTATTGTTCACTCTGCAGCTCACTTTATTCTCAGTGCTGTCAAATTTCCCTCTCCGTCTCTCTACTATCCTTGATGATCTCTGTTCCCCTGACCTGCTATATCGTTTCTTTCTTCTCTCATGACCCTTTTATTTGGCTGTTTTCTTTCCTCCCACTGCCTTTTAACTTTATAGTGATTCTCTCGCACTTTTTTTACTCTGTTTGTCGCTTTTTCTTCAGCTCACATGTAAACGTGATGTTATAATCATTATCACTGCTACTTGCTTTATCCTCGCTTTTTTTCTGCTGTACGGATCCTCATAGAATGGATAAAGATTCAACGGTGGAATCAGGCACCACATTTTCCTCCAGCGGCATGTCCTGCCCCTTCAGGAGAGGAGAGCAGAACACATGTGTCAAAGTTAAACAAGGAATGGCCAGGAAATCAACTGCTTCTTTCCATTTGACTCGGGCTGGGTATTTTACTGTTTTGTTTTCTGTTTTTCACAGTCAACTTGCTGACGATTGTGATCCTCTCCCGGGGAAAGTGCGGACTCTCCAAATGCATCAGTCGCTACCTGGTGGCCATGGCGACGGCGGATCTCATGGTGATTATCTGCACTGTGATATTATATCAGATTGCTGACCTTTATTGGAGGGATTCTTTCCTGCTTTACACTCCCGTGTGTAGAGTCATTCTCTTCCTGTCTCCTACTGCCATAGACTGTTCTGTCTGGTTAACCGTCGCTTTTACCTTTGATCGGTTTGTT
>JARFOE011111216.1:0-12218 GCA_031763465.1 Squatina squatina
AATCCGTTGAGACACGCGCTGGATTGTGGAATCTACGTGTGGCTCCCCTGTTACAGGAAATAAAGCATTACCTTTACTTTCAAGTGACCTGTCTGGAGTCTATCATTTTTAAAGACCCCAAACACAGAGGAAATCTTGGAGCCGGCGATCTACATTGACCCAACTTCTGCTGCAGTTTCCATCAGAGACCGCGTTGCCATTCCCTGCAAAGGTGACATTCGCTCCCGAGGGGGGATATTTCACTTGTTCAAAGATGGCAAACAAATTCTTGTTCAGAATCGTAATTTGACTGGCGATGAGAGGAAGCTGACCTTCAACATAAATATCCGAGGTGAAGAATCTGTGGGAATTACAGCTGTCGATATGAAACAGAGGTTGCAGTGAATTGGAGGCAGTCACCATTCAGTAAAGATGTCACGATGACTGAGAGAGGTAGAGACCAACAAATATCATTTTGTGTTCAAATGTTCTTGTATATCAATATCTGATTGCTTTGCTCATATATATTTAAGATACATGTCCAAATCCATTTAAAATCGCTCCGAAATGTTTATATTACCCAAAAGCATTTAACTGGTTGCCTGTTACTGACCTGCTGTCTTAACTTTTGCATTGGTGCTGCATGGCCGACAGAGGCTAAAACCGCCACCTTTTAAACCCAAACACTGGCCGGGAAATCAGAGCTGGGAAGTTATTTATCTCTGCTTCTTTACATGCATGGAAATGCCAGGAAAATGCTGAGGTCTTGTTCAATTCACATTCAGCAGCGTGCACCAGCGGTATGCTCACTGCATACCTTCAATGTTGCTTTATGGGATATGGCTCTCTGCATAAGTATAATATTGTGTTAACTCACACAACAAATCCCACTCAACCTTCCCGCCTGCGCTTGGTGACTGACTTGGGCCCATGGTTAACCAAAGCATCCATTTCAAAATGCACATTATTGCTTTCAAATCACATCCATGGGCCGCACCCCTTCTCTTGCAATGTAAACTCCTCCAGTCCCTACAATTTTAAACCTCCTGATTAAATCCCTCCATGGCCTTCGCCCCCGATAATTTTTTTAACCTCTGCCAGCACCTACAATTCTCATCCTCCTGTTCAAATCCCTCCATGGCCCCATGCCGACTCTCTATCGCTGTGAGCTCCACCAGCGACTACAATTCTCACACTCCTGTTCAAATCCCTCCATAGCCCCTCGCCCCCTCCCTATCTCTCAAAAATCCTCCAGCCCAGTAACCAACCGAGATCTCTTCACTCCTGCAATTCTGGCCTCTTGAACATCCTCCAATTTCCATCGCTCCACCATTGGGACAGATCTTCAGCTGTCTGGGACCTGAGCTCGGAAACTCCCTCCCTGAACCTCTCCGTTCACTCTCCTCCATAAAACCGATTAATTTCACCAAGATTTTGGTCACCTGTCCTAATGTCTCCTGTTGTGGCTCGGTGTCGAATGTTGCATATCCTGATTCTCCTGTGAAGCGCCTTGGAACTTTCCACAATGTTAAAATTGCTATATAAATAGAAGTTGTTGTTGTTGAAGGTGAAACCAGCAAGTGAATTGTGCCTAATGAACCAAACTGCAGCTTAGAAATTTCGAACAGACATTGGTAGGAAAACTGTGCACATACTCCAGGTGTGGTCTCAGCAAGGCTGTTTTGAATTGCAGTAATACGTCTTTACTCCTGCACTCAAATGCACTGTTACTAAAATCCAAAATAACATTTTCCATACTAATTGCTGGCTGCAGCAACATGTTCGCTTTCAATCTTTCGTGTACAAGGAGACCCAGGTCACTCTGAACAACAACATTTCCCAATCTCTCACCATTAACAAAGAACACACTGAATTTCTGGAACAAGGTAACTGAATGTCGAGAGCGATGACAAACAGGCGAGCAGTGTGATATTGCCAATTTCGTTCCAATTTCCCACCCATGTTCAGTTTCATCCCCGTAGAATCATATTCAAATCAACGGAAGTTATTTCCTGGCACAGTTTATAAGGTGCAACTGATGCAAAGACGTCAGTCAGCCCAAAAGGAGCATCCAGTGTCATTAAATGTATTGTGCTTTCTGTGGGACAAATGCTAAGATTTCTCCATTACAGCTGAACTCTTAGAAATGTCCCGTCTTTTTCTCACCCGTATAGAGGCAGACAACAGATTCTTGCTGAGCGTTGGCCTGGGGTGTGCAGCTGGGATCACCGTTTTACTGTGTCTGGCGCTAACCTGGTTCCAGATCGCAAAGAGAAGTAAGTGACCATGGGAAAGGCGACACGAATTTTCAGATGAACTGACATCTTCGAAAAGCTGGTCGGAATGTGTTACTTCTCCAAAGCAGCATTAAGATTTTGAAAGTTGTGGGCTAAGTAGATGGTGAACGGTGCTGAATATTTGAGCTGAAATGCATTACTGTCTATTGGAATGTTGGCCCTGGATTTTGCGGGGAAATTTTTTGTGTGCACGTCATTGCAAATCGCCCAGCAAATTCCAGAGTTCCATAATTGCTGTGCTTGTGCGGAACCTGGAATTTGTGTCCTGTCAATATGTGCCTTGAGAGATTATTCCCATGTGATTCAAAGAGCTCATTACTGGTGCAAATTTGCGCTATTTGCACAAATATTGCTCAGGGTGTGGCCGCAGAAACCCAGCATAATGAAAGCATAGAAATAGGAGCAGCAGTAGGCCACTCAGCCCATCGAGCCTGCTCTCCCAGTCAACAGCATCATGGCTGATCTTCTACCTCAATGCCATTTCCCGGCTCTATCTCCATATGCCTTGATTCCTTTAATATCTAGAAAGCTGTCGATCACTGTCCTGAATTTACTCAATGATTGACCATCCACAGCCCTCTGGGATAGAGAACTCCAAAGATTTACCACCATCTGAGTGAAAAAAAAATTCTCCTCATAGTTTTCCTAAATGTTCAGCCCGTATTCTGAGACGATGGCCATTGGATGTAATCCCCACATCCAGGGGGGAATCTTCCATCTAGCATCAAACCTATCGAGCCTTGTAAAAATTGTGCATGTTTTAATGAGATCACCTCACATTCTTCTTAGCTCGAGAGCATATAGGCCTACTCTACTCAATCTCTTCTCACAGTACAATCCCCCATCCCATACATTAGTCTGGTGAACCTTTGTTGCATTCCCTCCATGGCAAGTTTATCCTTCTTGATGTACAGAGAGCAAAACTGTGCACAATACTCCAGTTGCGGTCTCATCAGGACTCTATATAATGATAGTACGACATATTTGTTCCTTTACTGAAACCTCCAGTATTAAAGGTCAACATACCATTTGATTATTTTCTAATTCCGTGCTGTACCTGCATGTTAACTTTCAATGTTTCATGGACAAGGACACCCAGGTCCCTCTGAACATCAGCATTTCCCAAGCTCTCACCTTTGAAAAAATACTTGCATTTCTATATTTTCCTCGCAAAGTGGATAACTGCCCATATCTCCACATTATAATCCAGCTGCCAAGTTCTTGCACACCCACTTATTAAAACTTTGAACCTACTTTATCTGTAATAAGCATTGAACAGTGGACATTTTGATAGCTTAGGACACATTACGTGTTGCATCTAACACAGTTTTCTCATGTTTTCCCATTGTTTCCTGCCAGCATCAATGCGAAGGCAAAATATTGAGAGGTTCAGAATATGGGGAGAACAGGAGAACATAAGAAAAAGGAGCAGGAGTCGGCCTTTCGGCCCCTGGAGCCTGCTCTGCCTTTCAACCAGACCATGGTTTGTCTGACTTTGGGCTCAATTCCACTTCCCTGCCTGTTCCCCATATTCCTTTACTCTCCTGCTGCTCACAAATCTGTCTATCTCAGCCTTGAATATATTCAATGACCACCCTTGGTCCAGATGTGCTCATGAGGGGAAACATCTTCTCAGCATCTGCACTTTCAAGCCCCCTTCAGAATCTTCTTTGTTTCAATAAGATCACCTCTCCCCCTGTTCTAAACTCCAATGAATATAGCCCCATATTTTCAAACTTTCCTGAGATATCAACCTCTCAATCCCAGCAATCAACCGATTGATCCTTCTCTGAACTGTCTCCAATGCAAGATTAACCCTCCTAAATAAGGGGAACAAAACTATTCTAGCTGTGCTCTCAGCAGCATCGTGTAAAGTTTTAGCAAGATTTATATTCCATCCCCCTTGAAATAATGGCCAACATAAAACTTCCCTTCCCAATTACCTGCCACATCAGCATGTTCAATTTTGTTTTTCATGTGCGATGACACAAAAATCCCTCTGCACCACAGCATTCTGTAGTCTCTCTTCATTTAAATAATATTTTGTTTTCTTTTCTTCCCGAAAAAGTGGATAAGCTTACATTTCCCCATATTTTACTTCATCTGCTAATTTTTGTCCACTCCCCTAACCTATCCATATCCCTTTGCAAAATCGGTGTCTGCTCCTCACAACTTGCTTTCCCAACTATCCTTGGATCATTCGCACATTCGGAAACAATTCATACGTTCACTTCATCCAAGGCATTAATTGAGATTGTTAACAGTTGAGGTTCCAGCAGTGATCTCTGTGACACCCCAGTAGGTATATTCTACCATGCTGAAAATGACTCCTTTATCTCGGTTTTCGGTTCATGTGCAAATCCTCTATCCACAGCAATATATTACAACCCTAAAACATGAGCTCTTTTCTTGTGCAGTAATCTTTTATGTGGCCCGTTAGCGAAAACGTTTTGGAAATTCTAGTATACTACATCTACTGGTTGTGCTTTATCCAGACTACTTTGTACATCCCCACAGAAATTAAACCAATTTGTCAAACACGATTTCCCTTTCAGAAAACTACATTGAATCTGCTTGTTTCTGTGATGGTTTTCTAAATGTTCAGAGTTTTACAAATTTTCTTGAATCACTCATGCTAACTAATATTCATTACATCTTAGGTGGGGGTGTAGAGAGCAAACATTCATTCATTTTGGGCTAATTTTCGGACAAAATTGCATTTTCTTGACCTTACAGGAGTACAACCTCCGCATGTGGAGACACAAATCATGTGGTCGCTGAAAACACTGGTAAGTGCAGTGCTGATTGTCCTGACTGACTTTAACCAACAATATTTGAACTAATGGCCAGAATATGCCATTGAATTCAGCAGCAAGTTCAGTTTTCCACAGCTGCATGCAAATGCACAACATCTCGAAAATGTTCTCAGTTAAGGTCAGACACGACAGATTGAGAAATTCTAATTGCTGACACAGAGGTCGGCTGAATGTTCAGCAACCGACCGGTAAAATGAACATTTCATGGATTATACAAACAGTACCGGGTATCTGCTAGCATGAGCGTAAGATTATGCCGCCTAGAAAATTGAATTCGTTTTTAAAGATATTTGTGGCCGGAAAAGGAAGCATTTTAGGATTTTTTAACCTGAAGGTGCTCAAACGTCTTAGTCCTGAATTCGCTCTCCCGGCATGTGCTTGGGAGGAGTACATTCTACCAAATGGGGCCTGCAAGTTTGTAGTTCAGGCATTCGAGGTGCATTCACCTAAATGTGGAACATGTGATCTATCAAGAATTCTCTTGACAGAACTCTAGCATCCGGAACTGAAGCGTCTCCGTAAGCAGAGAAATGGGCTATTTGCATTGGAGGCCGTTGAGAGAAGTTTCAATGCATTAGCGGCATTTCAGTCAGTTCACTAGGTGGTTTCACTAGGTTGGTTCTGGGTCTGGAAGGTTTATCTTATGAGGAAACGTTGAGGAGGTTGGGCCCATACTCATTGGAAAGAAGAAGCATGAGGGATGATCGTATTGAAACATATAAGATTTTCAGGGGGCTTGAGAGGTAAATGCTGAGAGCACGTTTCCCCTTGTGGGGGAACTAGAACTAGGGGATATAGTCTCAGACTAAGTGGTCACAAATTAAAGATGGAGGAGGATATCCCCACTGTTATGGTTATTCGGAATCACAATAATAGAAAATGGAATAGGCCTCCCTACCTTGATTTGTTGAGCTGGCCCACATGATCCCAGGAATGTCCATAGTATATGTGGATCACTCGTCGCCGGTACCCGGAGAGGCCCAGGACTACAATCCTCTGAAACACCTGGGACACAATGTATTGCTCAGGTCAAGGGCATCCGCCAGAGGATGCCTCTAATTTCATGGCCAAATTAATTACAATTCCCATGGCTGATCTTCTACCTCAAATTTTCCTCTACTACCCCCATATCATTAGCTGTCTCTAATATCTAGAAATCTATCGATCACTTTCCTGAATATACTCACCTAACCTGTTGAGTCCTGCATGAAATTGATTTGTTTCAATGAGATCACCTCTCAGCCTTCTAAGCTCTAGAGAATAGAAATCTAGGCGACTCAATCTCTCCTCATAAAACAATCCCACCGTCCCAGAAACAGCCTGCTGAACCTTCATTGCCCTCCCACTAATCAATTATATCCTTCCTTCGGTCACGAAAATGGTGCAGGCAGATTGATGAGAGATGTGATAACACTGTTGTGGTACAGCGAAGCAATGCATTGCTCCCAGACTCAGGGGAAGACATTGATTATTGCCCCTTTTGGGGCGGCCACTTCTGAGAGGTGGGAATCTTAGTGCCAATCTATTACACCTCAAGAAAAGCTGGGCAATAAGGGAAGTTTAACTTTGGACCCTTTAAAACATTTAAACTTATATTTTAAAAAGGTCCCTTTCCCTATTACGATTAAATTAAATGATATTTTAATTAACTTAACATGTCTTGTTTTATTCATTAATCATTAGGTGTATTTTGGGTATAGTCCCTACATGCTTATGCTGAATCCCCAGATATGGATAAATTACTTAGCTATTACCATCTCCGTTTTGTCTTGCTCCATCTCTTAATGTCAGAGTATTATTTAAACGGAGAAAAACTGCAGAAAGCTGCCTCACAAAGAGATTTGTGGGTCCTTGTACATGAAACACAGAAAGCTAACGCACAATTCCAGCAGGTAAAAAGGAAGGATAATGGACTGTTGCCCTTTATTTCAAGGGGGTTGGAGTGTAGAGGTAAGGAAGTCTTTCTGCAACTAGACAAGGCACCAGTGAGAACACATCTGGAGTATTGTTAGCAGTGTTGGTCCCCGTATTTAAGAAAGGATATAAATTCATTGGCGGTGGTTCAGAGAAAGTTCACTAGGATGATTCCGGGTATGGAGGGATTGTCCTATGAGGAAAGATTGAAGAGTTTGGGACTCTACTCATTGGAATTTAGAAGAATGAGAGGAGATCTTACTGAAACATGTAAGATTCTTAATGGGCTGGACAGGGCAAATGGTGAGAGGATGCTTCCTTTCATGGGTGAGTCTCGGACCAGAGGACACAGTCTCAGAATAAAGGGGCGCCCATTTATGACAGAGGCAAGGAGGAAGTTCTTCTCCCAGAGGGTTGTGAGTCTTTGGACCTCCTTGCCAAAAGTGCGGTGGAGGCTGTGACATTGTCCATATTTAAGTCCGAGATAGATAGATTTCTAATGAGTAAGTGAATCAAGGGTTATGGGGAGAATGCGAGCAGGCGGACTTGAGAAATGTCGGATCAGCCATGATCCAATTGAATGGCGGAGCGGGATCGACGGCCCGAATGGTCTAATCCTGCTCGTACTTCTTCTGGTCTTATGGTCTATGTCTCTTAATGTCTATTAATCTCTCCAGCCTCCCGCTCTATCACAGACCTTCCCTTTTGTTGTTTCCTCTGCCTCCCCCAAACGCCTGATTTACTCCTGAGCAGCAAGCTGGAATTCAAACCCATTTTCTCCCGCGGGGAAAAGAGGCAGAGACTGACACAACATAAATATTCTTTTTTTCAGATGACACGGGAAAACTCCCTACACATCCTGATGCAGATGTACGGATACATGTTTTTTTTTTGTTGAAATTCTGGTATTCTGAAATTAAGTATCTTGCTCTGTAAACAGCTCATATTGAGACAGTGAGGAAGCACAAGTACAGTGACCAAGGGAGAGAGAGGGAGAGAGTTAATCCGGACTAAAGGACAAAGAAAGAGACAGAGAGACAGAAACACAGATTGAAAAAGACTGAGAGCCGGAGAGTGCAATAGAGAGAATGCTAGACAGTGAAAGTGGGTAGTGAAGAGGTTGGGAGAGTGTAGCGAGACAAATGAAAATAGAGAGAGATACAGAGGGAGAGAGGCAGTGCGATACAGAGAGATGTAGACAAAATAGGGACTGAGAGAGAGAGAAACAAAGAGAGATAGAGAGAGAGAGACAGACAGCGAGAGAGAGACAGAGAGACAGAGAGACAGAGAGACAGAGAGAGACAAGAAGATATACACACATTGAGAGACTCAGAGAGAGAGAGGCAGAGAGAAAGAGATGGAGAGAAAGAGATACAGAGAAACAGACAGACAGAGACACAGAGATACAGATTGAGAGAGACAGACTGAGAGAGAGACAGAGAGAGAGAGAGAGAGAGAAAGACAGAGAAAGGGGCAGAGAGAGAGAGAGAGACTGAGAGAGACAGAAACAGAGAGAGAGACAGACAGACAGAGAGACAGAGAGACAGCGAGAGAGAGAAAGACAGAGAGAGACAGAGAGAACGAGTGAGAGAGAAAATGAGAGGGAAAGGGCGACAGAGAGAGAAAGAGAGGGGGATTCAGAGAATCAGATTGATAGAAAGAGATCAGCATGAGTCCGGTAGAATTAAAAGAAAATGTACATGTATATACTTTATGTTTGCCCTCTCGCCACATTGTTCACCACAGGGGAAATTTTCCGAAGTACCAGAGAGCGACCCTCAGGAGATCATCCATGCTACTTTGAATATGGAAGCTATCAGTCAGAAGGAAGCTGCCTCGGTCACTGAGACCAACCTGTACGCCAAAGCGGAAAATAAATAATGGCCCAAATGTTCCATGCCCTATGACAGCTTATGCACCATAATTGCCTCAAGCGTGACAATACGGAACATACGAACTGCCGAGAATCTTTATGAACGATCCTGCGCATCCTCGGGTAAAATGGTCATCCACTTGCCGAGATTGAGGCTGTTTGTCCAACTCTTGCCCAGTGAAACCCCAGGACAATCTTAAACCTGGTAAAACCATAAACGCAATGCCTGCATTTACCAGCAAAATGGTACAAGTAAATATCATCTATTTTCTTCAATCATTTTAACATTCAAATACCTATCAATTAGGTTTCAGTTATTTAGTCCCCATTGACATATGTCTTAATTTATTTTTCGAAACATTACATTTGAGTTTAAGTGTTGAATTGTATTTTAAAACTGTCTATTTAAATTGTATTTTAATTTAATTTAAACATGCCATTTTTATTCCAAGTTAGTGCACATGCATTTTTGGAGCGTTTCCGATTCAGCTCAGGGGGATTCTGTTCGAGAATGGAATCCCACATCAACGTACAAGATTCCGCTTTCTGGTTGGTTGTGCTGGCTCACATGATCCGCACACACTCCTGAGATATGTGGGCCTCGACACAGGCGCAAACATTGAGGCCCAGGAGGGCTGGTATCCATGGGCCAAGGTCCATCATGTAGTTGGGTAGATTATTGCAGTTCAGAGATAACTGTCTCCGAAAAACAAATTCAGGCACCTTGGATGGAATTCTTAACCAATGCTCCAGTGATTTAATTTATTTCTATTGATGTAAAAACCCTTATGCTGTTAAAAGCAGGCCTGTGCACTTGCGTTTTCCAAGGCATAAGTAATTAAAACACATTCCCTGCGCATACCTTGGGCAAATAGGCCTCCACTCAGGGAAGCTCTTATCCAGGGGAGGCAGTGGTTCAGTCAAGACAAATCTTTACAGATTGGAAGGTCTGGATTCAGGGGCAGGCACATTGCAGCCCCGAAACCACGAAACTTGTGGGGGCTCTCTGGCTTTTTGGGCACTCTGAGAGTGTGGACTATCTGCCGGATTACTTTGGAGAATAGCAGGATCAGAATGCTGGCAGCACACTTTGTACATCCCAGCACAACGAGCCGGAGTTTTCCTGTCCATTTATCACAGAATGGAAAATGGTGCAGGTTCGGTGACAGGACTGTGAATCTTCCCACCAAATTTATATGCTTCGCCGAGAAGATGCGTAAAGACCATTTGTCAAAGACGCAAATCTTCAACCATGTAGCCTTTTTTAGCTACATAACTTATAATCTGTTTTATTAAGTGAATGTCGCATATTTGCAGTTCCATGTAGCAACATGTGTTATCCCAATTGTTTTCCATCATTTATTCTGCCAGTGTCATTTATCATATATGACATTTAGTGTGAGGAAAATTTGTTTAAAAAATATCTTTAAGGCAAAGTTTGAATGTCAATTTGGATGCAGCTGTAAAAATAAACAATATTTACGCTAGGAAATAGGTGTTCCTTACATAAAAGAACATAAGAAGTAGGAGCAGGAGTCGGCCATTCGGCCCCTCGAGCTTGCTCCGCCATTTAATGTGATCATGGCTGATCTGTTTCTGGCCTCAACTCCACTTTCCTGCCTGTTCCCCATAACCTTTTCTCCCCTGCTGCTCAAATGTCTCTCTATCTCAGACTTGAATTTACTTAATGACTCAGCCACTACAGCTATCTGAGGTAAAGAATTCCAAAGATTCACCACCCTCTGAGAGAAGAAATCCCTGCAAATCTCCGACTTAAATGGGCGGCCCCTTATTCAGAAACTATGTCCACCTGTTCTAGTTTCCCGATCGAGAGATTACATCCTCTCAGCGTCTACAGTGTCCAGCCCTCACAGAGTCTTATATTTTTCCCTAAAATCACCTCTCATTCTTCTAATCTCCGATCAATATAGGCTCAACCTGCTCAGCCTCTCCTCATCAGGTCCACACTTTTATACCATGAATTAACCAAGTGAACCATTTATGATCTGATTCCAAATCAATATTATCCATACTTAAATAAGAGGGCCAAAACCGTACTCAGTACTCTAGGAGAGATCTCACCAGTGGCCTACTGTTAAAGCAAGAGTTCCCCAATTCTATACTCTATGCCTTGAAACAAGCTCCAAAGAATAGGAATAAAAGGGTCATTATCCATTTGGCAGGCTGTTATCAGTGGGGTACCGCAAGGATTAGATATTGGCTACAGCTGTTCACAAACTGCATCATTATTTGAAAGAGGGGACAACATGTAACAATTCCAAGTATGCTGCTGATAACATGCTAGGTGGGAATGTAAGTTGTGAGAAGAATCGAAAGCGGCTTCAAAGGGATGTAAACAGGCCAAGTAAGTGGGCCAGAGCATGGCAGATGGAAAATAATGTGGAAAATTTGAAGCTATCCACTTTGCTAGGAAAAAATCGGAATGCAGGTTATTTTTAAATTTTGAGAGATTGGGTAACGTTGATGGTCAAGCGACCTGGTCTTAGTATACGAGTCACTGAAAGTTGACATGAAGGTACAGCAAGCAATGAAGAAAGCAAATGGTGTGTTGGCCATTATTACAAGAGGATGTGAATAGAAGAGTAAAGATGTTTTACTCCAATTACATGGGACTTGGTGAGATCGCACCTGGAGTATTGTGTACAGTTTTAGTCTCCTCACCTAAACAAGGATATGCTTGCCATGAGATAGTAGTAACAAATGTTCACCAGACTGATAACTGTTTTGTCGGGATTTTCCTATGGGAAGAAATTGAGTGGACGAAACCTGTATTATCTAAAATATATGGGAATTAGAGGTGGTCTCATTGAACCAAACACATTTCTTACAAGACTTCTGTGCTGGGTAGATGCAGCGATGATGTGTCGCCTGTCTGGGGGTTTCTGGAACCAGGGGACACAGTCTCAGATTAAGTGGGAGGCTGTGTAAAAATGTTTTCCTCATGTCCCCTTTGGATCTTCTGCCAAGCACCTTAAAACTCTGTCCTCTAATTCTAAGCCGTTCTGCCAATGGGAACAATTTCTCTCAAATTACTGTGTCAAACTGCTCTTGATTTTGAACATCTCTATAACATCTCCTATCAATCTTCCGTGCTCCAAGGAGAACAACCCTGGCGCATCCAGTAGATTCACAGAACTGAAGTCCCTCTTCCATAGAACCTTTCTGGTTAATCTGCCCTTAACCTACTCTGTTCTAAGGAGAACAACACTGGCTTGTCCAGTCTATTCAGGTAACTGAAGCCCCTCATCCCTGGAACCAATCTCGTCAATCTTTCCTGCACCCTCTCTAAGACATTGGCATGCGTCCCAAAGTGCAGTG
>JARFOE011131950.1:0-12106 GCA_031763465.1 Squatina squatina
CAACGTGGACCACTTTCCATACCTTGAGAGCCTCTGCTCAGAGAGGGCAGATATCGATGATGAAATCCAAACAAACACCTGTGTGTCAGTACAGCATCCAGCTGCCTGAGGAAAACAGTGTTCGAAGACCAAGACCTCAAACCCTGCACCAAGCTCATGGCCTACAGGGCAGCAGTGATTCCCGCCCTCCTGTATGCATCAGAGATATGGACAATATACAGTAGACATCACAAAATAATGGAGATTCATCACCAACGTACCCTCCGCAAAATCCTGCCGAACCACAGGCAGTATAGGCGTACCAATATCAGTATCGTCCCACAGGCCAACATCCTCAGCATCGAGGCACTGACCAAGCTCTAACAGAGGCATGGGCAGGCCACGTTATCCGCATGCCTGATACGAGGCTCCCAAAACAAATACACTCTTCCATGCTCCGTCACGGCAAACAATTACCAAGAGGGCAGAGAAAACGCCACAAAGAAGTCCTCAAAGCCTCACTGAAGAAATGTAACATCCCCACCGTCTCATGGGAAGACCTGCCTCAATACCGCACACATTGGAGGAGAAACCTTTGAGATGGCGCCGATCACTTTGAGCTTCTACGATGGGAGCACATGGAGGAAAATCACAAACAGCGGTAGTAGCATGCAAAGCTGGTGTGGAAGCAAGTTATTTTGGACCCCGAGGGGACTGCCAAAGCAAAAGAAGATTACTGGTGGTGACTTAGCTATAAAATTACTGGTGTGGACTCTACTCTAACATTACTGGTGGAGACTCTAACTCCAGCATTAATGGTGCTGACTCTACTGTAACATTACTGGTTGAGAGGCAATCCAACATTACTGGTTGTCACTCTATTCAAAAATTACTGTTGGTAAATCTGCTCTAACATTACTGGTGGTGACTCGACACTAACACTACTGGTACTGCCTCTAAACTCGCATTCCTGGTGATGACCCGACTTTAATTTTTATGTTTATGACTCTAATCTAAGATTGCTGATGGTGATGTACTCTGAGCATTACTGTTTTTTCATTCTACTCTAACATTACGTGTCGTGACTCTACTCTAAGAGAACTCGTGTTGACTCTATTTAACATTACTGGTCGTGACCCTACTCTGATGTTACTTGTGGAAGCCCTACTATGACTTTGCTGGTGATGGCTCGGCTCTAACAGTATTGTTGGCAACTCAATTGTCGCAGTCATGTTGATCAACCTGCACTGACAAACACACACACACACACACACACACACACACACACACACACACACTTTATATCTTAGATTGTATATTGATTCCTCACAAAAGTGAACTGGTTGGGCATCATAGTGAGTGCTTGTGGGATAGAAAAACGCCTTGTGAAAATTTGGCTCACCCTAACCCGAAACCAGTACTTTACAGTCCTCAGTCTCTATGCTTCAACAATAGATTCACCACTGGTAATATTAGAGCTGAGTCATCAACAGGAATGTTAGCGTAGTTTCACCACCAGTAATATTATTGTAGGTTCACCACCAGTAATGAGGAAGGCAAAGCAGTAATTCTACTCCAGCCTTGACCAATCCCTGTCCCGAATCCCAAAGCCAGACAAGATGATCATCCTTCGTGTTTTCACTGCCAGATTCGGGAAGGACACAATCATCTGGAATGGTGTGATTGGCAGGGAAGGAGACGGGAAACCGAATTCCAACAGAGTCCTCCTGCAGACGAAAGGCTCAGAACATGGTCTTGTCATAAACAACACCCTGTTTCGTCAGAGAAAAGTACAAGAGCTCATGCACCACTTTTGCTCCAGGTATTGACTACTGCAAGACTACATCATCATTCGAGTGAGGGACCACAAAAATATCCGCATCACCCATGCCATGACAGGAGGCAATGAGTGGTAGAAAGACCACCGCCTAATCCGTTCTATTATTTCCATCAAACCGGCCCCAAAATGGCAGCGGCAACAGAAACAATGCCAAACATAATCAACATCGAAGGTCCTAAAGGCCCAGTGTTTAAAGCCAATGAACCAGATGATACTGAATGAATCGGAGCCACAGACTGTCCACAGTGCCTGGTCTGCACTTACATTTACCATAATGAGCACATAAGAGATTCTTGGTTTCTCTGCCAGAAAACATGAAGACTGATTTGATGAGAATGGCCAGGAGATCCACGAGCTGATAAATCGTAAACGCAAGTCGTTCTTGAATTGGAGGCACCAATCGTGGAAAATAAAACAGATCCAATGACAATTGAAGGCCGAGGTCCAACAAAGAAACCGTGACCTAAAGAACAGAATGTGAGTAGAAATAGCACAGGAGTTCCAGCAACTAGCTGACAACTACGACATGCGTAGATTCTTCAGCGCAGTGAAGACCATCTACGGTCGAACCACCAAGGACCTGCCCTACTGGGAGCTAAGAAAGGAGAGCTGCTCCTGAAGGACAGAGAGGTAGTCAGTGCCTGCTGGATGGAGAACCTCTAAGATCTCCTCAACCAAGACTCCGTCTTTGACGTGAGTGTTACAGAATACATTCCACAGAATGCTACCCGCTACTATCTCAACACAACCCCAGCCTGACATGAGGTTGAAAAGGCCATCCGATACCTTAGAAACAACAAGGCCTGCAGTGCAGGCAAATCTCTGCCTAGGTACTAAAATATGGCGGAGAATTAGTCTTGGCACGAATCCATGAATTGTCTCCTTATTTGGAAGGAGGAGAGCATGTCAGCAGATCTCAAAGGTGCTGCAATCGTGACTATCTATAAGAAAAGAGACAAGTGTGATTGCAGTAACTACAGGGGAGTCCCCTGCTGTCTGCCGCAGAGGTCATCACAAGAATCTTCAACCATCTCCTCCGAGTGGATAAGAGCTCCTCCCACAGTCATAATGTGGATTCTGCTGATGAAGAGCCACAATGGACATGATCTTCAGTGCGCAGCAAGTCCAAGCCAATAACAGCTGTACATGGCCTTCTTTGACTTCAGAAAGACCTTCAAAACTCTCAACCGGGAGGGATTATGGAGTGTACTTCTGAAATTTGGCTTCATGCAAACAAATTATCACATTCCTCTAACTGCTCCACGGTGACATGCAAGCCGTGATTCTCACCAAATGATCTATCAGACACCCAATAAATGTGCTAGTTGCTGTAAAGTAATGCTGCATCATCACACCAACACTCTTCTGCATTGTCCTCGCCACAACACACCACCGAATTTCAAAGAAGCTCCCCGCTGGAATGGAGCTAATGTACAGGATGAGCGTAAAATAGTTCAAACTCCGTCACCTCCAGTCCGGAACTCAGATAACTTCAACATCTGTCATCGAGTTGCATTATGCAGACAATCCCTACGTGGATGCCCAAATGGAGGCCAAGCTCCAAACAATCATCGATTCATTCACTGAGGCATAAGAGAGAATAAACCTTATGCTAAACATCCGAAGGACAAAGTTCCTTTACCAAACGTCTCCCTCGGCAAAACACTTCCCCCAGACTATCAAGGTCCAAGGCGAGCCCTTGGACAACGTGGTCCACTTTCCATACCTTGGGAGTCTCCTCTCAGTGAGAGCAAACATCGATGAGGAAATGCAGCGCCACGTCCACTCATGAGAATCCCTGGCTCAAGACTATCCGGACTGAAGGAGAAGCATCTATGAAGGCGCCGATTACTTCGAGTTTCAACGATGGGAGCACGTGGAGGCCAATTGGTAACATCAAGTGGAGCGCATGTCAATCCGAGCATCCAAGCGTCTCGCTCCGTCAAACACCACTTGCTCCAGCTGTGACAGGGTTTGTGGAGCCACAGAGGAGTCATTAGTCAATTCAGGAACCGCAATACTGGAGAGGAAGCAAGTCATCCTCGAGCCCGAGAACTGCCTATAAAGAATAAGATGCTAACATTGCTGATGGTGATTCGAATCTGACATTACTGCTGGTGACACTAATCTAACATTACAGGTTGTGATTCCATTCTAACATTACCAGTGCTGGCAAGATAATAACATTACTGATGATGATCATAGTCTAACATAACCGGTGGTGAATCAATTACCAAAGGCATATTCGGCTGTAAGCTAAAAACGAAGACGTGCTCATCAAGGACAGAGAGGCGGTCAGCGCCTATTGGAATAAGCAATTCGAGGAACTCCTCAACCAAGGCTCAGTCCTCGACGTCCGAGCCCTCAATTCCATCCTACAGCATCCTACCCACCACCACCTCAGCACAACCCCTGTTCTACATGAGGTTCAAAAGCCCATCTATCAGCTGAAAAACCACAAGGCCTTGGGCGCAGATGGAATCACCAGTGAAATACTAAAATACGGCTGAGAGGCACTCGGGGCACAAATCCATGTCCTTATCTCTCTCACCTGGGAGGAGGAGAGAATGCCTGGAGATCTCAGATGCCAAAATGATGATCATCGTCAAGAAACAAAACAATTCTGATTGAGGAAAATGCAGAGGGGTCTCCCTGCTGTCCGCCACATGGAAGGTCATTGCAAGAATCCTCCTCAACCTTATCCTTCCAGTGGCTGAAGAGGTCCTCCCGGCGTCACAATGCAGATTCCACCCATCAAGAGGCACAAGAGAGATGATTTTCAGCGCACCCCAAATCCAAGAAGTGCAGAGAGCAGCATCAACCTCTGTACATGGCATTCTTTGTCTTTACGAAGGCCGTCGACTCTTTCAACCAGGAGTGATTATGGAGTGTTCTCCTCAAATTTGGCTGCCCGCCAAAAGTCGGCACCTTCTTCTTCCTGCTCCACGATGACCTGTAAGCAGTGATTCTCACCAACGGCTCAACCACAGACCCAATCCACGTGCAAAGTGGGTCAAGCAAGGCTGTGTCATCGCAGCAACGCCCTTCTCTATCTTCCTCGCCGCAACACTTCATCCCATTTTCATGAAGCTTCCCGCTGGAGTTGAGCTAATCTACAGGACGAGTCAGAAACTCTTTAAACTTGGCTGCCTCCAGTCCAGAACCAAGAACAACAAAACCTCTGTCATCGAACTGAAGCACGCAGATGATGCTTGCATGTGCAGACACTCAGAAGCAGATCTCCAATTCAACGCAAATTTTCTCACTGAGATTTATGCGAGGATGGGCCTCCACTAACCTGCCCCAGCCAACAACATCAACTCCCGAATATCAAGATTCACAGCGAGCCCCTGGACAAGGTGGATCACTTTCCAGACTTTGGGAGCCTCCACTCAGCGAGCGCAGACATAGACGACGACCCAGCTCCAACATTACTGGTGCTGGCCCTAATCTAACAGTACCTGTGGTGATTATATTCTAACATTATTGTGGTGGCATATTCTACCGTTAATGTTGGTGACACTACTCTGACAGTACTGGTGGAGATCCTACTCTAATATGTCAGAGTAGGGCCACCACCAGTAATGTTAGAGTAGGTTCACAACCAGAAATGGTAGAGTCGAGTTGCCAGCATTAATATTAGAGTCGGGTCACCACCAGTAACCTTGGAGTAGAGTCACCACTAGTAATGATAGAGTAAAGTCACCACTGGTCCTTGTTTAAGAATGGCTGCAAGGACGTTCCCAGTAACTACAGGCTGGTCAGTTTAACATCAGTGATGGGTAAGCTTTTTGAAAACAATAACCAGGGAAAAAAATAACAGGCACTTGGAGAGGTTTGATTTAATTAAGGAGAGCCAGCATGGATTTATAAAAGGCTTTTGTAAAAGTGTTTGACAAATCTAATTGAATTTGTTGATGAAGTAACAGGTAAGGTTGATGAAGGGTATGCACTGGGTATTGTCCAAATGAATTAAAAAACACTTTTTGAAAAAATACCTCAAAAAGGCTGGTTAACAAAATTGATTCTCCTGAAATAGCGGGCTCAGTGTCAGATTGGATAAAAAACATGTTTTAAGAACAGAAAGCAGCGAGTCATGGTGGATTGCTGTTTTTCAGACTGGAGGAGAGTGGACAGTGGTGTTGCCCAGGTTTCTGTGCAAGTATATATAAAGGACTTGGATATTGAAATAAAGAGTAACATTTCAAATGTTGACGATGATCCAAACTTAACAGTGAAGATGATAACAATCGACTGCAACAGGACATAGATATTCCACAGCATGGGCAAACAAGTGGCAAATGGAATTTAATGCAGAGAAGTGTCACGTGATGCATTTTGGCAGAAAGGATAAGAAGAAGCTCTCGAGACTTGCTGGAACTGTTTCAAAGTGTGTGCATAGAACGATGGACCTGGAAGTTCATGTGCATAGATCTCTGAAGGTGGCAGGACATATTGAGAGAGAAGTTGGCAAAGCCTATGGGATCTTGGGATTCATAAATAAAGGCGTTGAGTAAAAAAGCAGGGAGTTTATGCTGAAAGTTTCAAAGCTCTATTTAGGACACAACTAGATTATTGCGCCCAGTTCTGGTCACCACATTTTATAAAGGACGAGGAGATGCAGAGGAGATTTACCAGAATGGTTCCAGGGATGAGGGATTCTTCCGAGGAGGTTTGGTTGGAGAAGGTGGCGGTGTTCTCCTTGGAGCAAAGGAGGTTATGGGGAGATTTAATGGAGGTGTAGAAGATTATGACAAGTGTGGTTAATGTAGGCAAAGAAAAGCTGTTCACATTAGCTGAAGGTACAAGCACTAAGGGACATAGCTTTAACATTTTGGGCAAGAGATACAGGGGGTGTGTGAGGAAGAACTTTTATACACAGCGATTGTTAATGACCTGGATTTCACTGCCTATGGAGGTGGTGAAAGTGGAGACAATCAATGATTTCAAAATAAAATTGGATAGGCAATTGAAGGAAATAAACTTGCAGGGCTACTGGGATAGAGCGGGACTGACTGGTTTGCTTTACAGAGAGCTGGCATGGATTCTACGGGCCGAATGTTCTCCTTCTGTGTGATAATGACTATGACTTTACATGACTCTATTGTAGCATTACTGTTGGTGAGCTTACACGAACATTAACGATGGTGCCTCTACTCTAAGATTACTCATGACCACTTCAGTCCAGCATTATTGGTGGCTTATCGAAACTGACATTACTGATGGAGATCTGACTCTACCTTTAGTTTTCATGACTCAGCACTAACATTACTAATGGTGCCTGTACTCCAACCTGATTGATTGTGATTCTTTTTTAACATTACTGGTGGCGACTCTAATCTAACGTTAGTGGCAGTGAAACTGCTCTTTCATTACTGATGCTGGCCCTACTCTAATATTACTGGTAGAAATTCTAGTCTAACTATACTGGTGGTAACCGAACTCTAAAATGGCAGATGACACTACTCTGACGTATGGGGAATCACCCTGCTCCAACATTACCAGTATTGACCCTACTCTAACAGTTATGTTAATGATCCTACTCTGACATTTATGATGCTGGTTCGGATCCAACATTAATGCTGATTATTCAGCTCTAACAGTATAAGTGATGACGCTACACTAAAATTACTGGTGATTACTCTATTCTAATATTGCTGTTGGTGTTCCGAATTTAACGTAACTGGTTGAGGCAATGATCTAACATTCCTGGTGGTGACTCTAATCTAGTATTATTGTTTGTAACTCTACTCTAGCATTACTGGCACTGACTCTACTATAAGTTAATGGTGGTGAACCTACTGTAATACTACTGGTAGTGAATCTACTCCAACGGTACTTGTGTTGAATCTACTCTAACAGTAACGATGGTGACTATAATCTTATTCCACCATCCTTTCAAGAAATGCATGTCAGATCCGAATACCCTCTGTGTCAAAATAATATTCTCTTTATGTTCCCTCCAGTTCTTTTGCTAATTATTTTATATCTGTGAGCCCTGTTGTCAATCCACTCGCCAAGAAATCGGTTTCTCCCTAGTTGCTCCAATAAAACACCTCATAATTTTGAATATACTGCAAGGTGCCCCCTTTACACTTTCTGCTCTGATGCGAACTATACTAGGTTTATGTTTTTTATTCGTTCTTGGGATGTGGGTGTCGCTGGCTAGGCCAGCAGTTATTGCCCGTCCCCCCTTGCCCTTGAGGAGGTGGCAATAAGCCCTCTTGGACTGCTGCAGTCCATGCGGTGAAGACACTGCCAAAAACTGTTGACGAAGGAGTTTCAGGACTTTTACCCAGCCATGAGGAAGGAACGTTGAAATATTTCCAAAACAAGATGATGTGTAACTTGGGGAGGGCGGGGTTGGGGATGTGGGGGTGACTTGCAAATGATGGTGTTCCCATGTGCTTGCTGCCCGAGTCCTTCTAGGTGGTAGAAGTCGCAGGTTTGGGAACTGCTGCCGAAGAAGCCATGGCGAGTTCCTTCAGTGCATCATGTAGTTGGTGCACACTGCAGCCACGGTGCCGCGGTGGTAGATGGGGTGAATGTTTAAGGAGGTGGATGGGGTGCCAGTCAAGCAAGTTGATTTCTCCTGAATAATTTAATATTCTAATTTACACTTCCTGGTTCAGAATTTCCATTGAGATTAATGACCGGAAATTTGGGCGAATTCCACACGGGGCACATAATCTTTCGTCCCAGATTTTCCTTTCTGCATTCTGCACAAGTGATGCTCAACACTGTCGACACAATGTCTTATATAAGGCCTTAACTGTGTCCACAAAATGATGGTTGGGTTCAAGATGTCCTGAACATTGAGATTGAATGCTGGGGAATCAAAAGGAACGAATTCTAATTCAATGAAGGATTAGATAAACAATACAACTGGCCACAGGATGGAAATAAAAAGTCAGACGATTTTTTTTAAACGGGTGGCCGTTCGAAAACCCCAATTTTAGACTCGAGATGCACATTTGAGTTCTCTTACAGAACGTATGTCAGAGAATAAAACAGAGTGCTTTGTTCAGAAGATGAGGAAAAGAAGCAGGAGAGGAGAAAGTTGAAAACAGACCGAATGGAACGACTAAAACCGGGAACAGAAAAGGATGTTTGGAGTAAAACTGAGTCAGGAAATGAATACTCCTCCCCGCCCGTATCTTTTTGTTTGTACGGTTGTGTTTGCTAACGCTCCTGTGAAGTGCCTTTGGAAGTTTTAACGTGTCACAGGCGGTATGTAAATGTAGTTGATGTTTTTGTTGTAGTAAAACGTCCCTTGGTGCTTCACAAGAAACTTATGAAACACAAATTGACACTGAGCCACGTAAGGGGATATTAAGTCAGGTGATTAAAAGCACGGTTAAAGTGTGAGATGTTCAGGAGCAACTTAAAGGAGGAAAGATAGGCAGACAGGCGGAGAGGTTTGGGGATGGAATGTCAGAGCTTAGTGCCTTGGCAGATGAAGCCACGGCCGCCAATGGCAGAGCGATTAAAATTGGGGATGCGCAAGAGGCCAGAATTGGAGGAGTGCAAACAAGACTTGGTGCTCCAAGGACACGGACACCACAGATTTACATGACATAAGGTTATGGAGAATGTAAGATGGGAGGGCGGCCACGATTCCTTTGGTATAGTCAAGTCTAGCGCTAGCAAAGGAGTGGACGAGGATTTTTGTCATCACCATCTGCAGAACATTTGACCTGGTCCATCACACCATCTTGCAAACTCTCCTTTGATTGGCCGACTATGACTGATCCAGCCTAACTCCACTCTTATCTTTCCAATCAGAACCATGACATTCCCTGTAAGGTCTTCGTGTTCATTCCTCAGTGACCTATTATAAGCCCTATTATTTTACTCATCTACGTGGTGCCACTTGACGTGAGCTATGCTTCTTCATGTTTGTAATGGCACCCAGCTCTATCTGTCCAGCACTTCTCGTGAATCCTCCACTGACTTTCTGTTGTCTGATCAGTTTCATGACATCCAGTCTTGGATGAGCCGCAACATTTTTCAATTAAACATTGCAAAGACCAATGGCATAATCTTCAGCCCCTGCCAAACATTCCAAACAGTTGGCACCAATTCCATTATCATTGCACACATTTTCACAGGTTGAACCAGCTTTTCTGAAACCTCAGCACCCGATTCGACCTGCGATGAGTTTTTGACGCTGTATCCTCTTTATCTCAAAGAACATTTTCATCAAGTGGAGATAGTTAATGCTTTAAATTTGGATTTAACTTCTGGCTCCCACTTTCGCGAAAAATTCCATCATGTCAAAGCCTTTTAAAAGTCCATATACACAACATCGACCACACTGACCTCATCAACCGTCTCTGTTGCTTCAATACGATTTTCCGTTTTTAAAAAAAGGGATATTTAATCAAGCAACATTTCGAAGGTTAATAACGTTTCTCTCTGATAATTGGCCCAAAGATTCATGTCCCTACTGGTGCGTACAAGTATGCACACACCCGTAGGGATCCCGCAATTTCAGGTTTAGGGCCGCGACGTGCATGCACCTAAATGCGGAGGTTGTGACCTGTCAAGTTGAGATCGCAAAGAGACCCCGGGAGAAGGGCCTCCGCGGGCTCAGAGTCGGGTTTTTTGCCCATATCTTGCCAATGAAAGCCCTTCAAATTGTTACCCTGACAAAAGCAGGCCTGCAGTCCTGTGTTTAGCAGTGTAAGAGATTTAAAAAGATGGAAAATAGAACTGAGCCACGTATTTATTTATTAAAAACTCTGTCCAGTAATGTAGGCATTTTTAGAAACTTTAAAACGTTCTTTAAAACATTTTTTAAAATATTTGGTATTAAATATTTAACCATATAGCCTTTTAATTAATTTTAGTGTTTGGGTTGTTATTTAATTTAGTTTTATAGGCTTGTAGGTTATTGATGTCTCCCTTCATATCAATGTTGAGCCCCGTGCAGACGGAGTTCACCATCGGTATGCATGGGGAGACCCTTACTTTGATTGGTTGGAGCTCCCACATGATCCTATCAGCGTCTGCGAACCGCATAGACCCTTAATCTCTTTGCTGCCTCGGAACTGCCCATTTAAACGGGGTGACTTTTCTACTTTGAGAGCTGCCAACTTTTCAAGTACCTCCTCTTTATTTATGTTTTTCCTGTGGATTTTTTCTACAATCGCCACTTTTATTGTGACATTAGCAACATCCTTTTTTTTTCTTGAAAACACATGCAAAGCATTAATTTAGTACAAACGTATTGTGATTTTGGTCTCTGCAGGGCCCGATTCCTTGAGAGCGTCGCACTCCCGGAGGATCCCAGTCCAAACTGCCTCTTCACAACCTGCCGATGGCCACTGGAACTTACCCTGTGACCAATTCCTGGAACATGCGATCGAGAAAATTTTCAGCCCTGCAGTGACTGCAGCTTCTCCTCAAGTTCAGGAAATCGGAGCTTTGGTTCCAGCAGATGGAGGCACTTCCTGCACACGTGATTATCTTGGACATGTGAAGAGCCTGATATTTGTAACAACTCACAGGGATATCCACTATTGCTGTCAATGTAGATTGCCGCATCTAAATTCAACAGTAACAGAAATCACGATGGAATCCTGAAGAGAGATTGAAAATAAAATAACATTACATTAATTTAAACGAAATTACATGAAATTAAACTAAACTGAAATAAGTGAAATTCAATTAAATTTGAGTAATTTCATTAAATTAAATCTAGTGTTTAATATAACATTTTAGGCATTGCTGTACATGGTTGTTGCCTTGAAAGGAATTAATGTCGGATTTTGCCCAGTAACATTTGTTCTGATTCTCTTATGCTCTTTGCTTCAAGAGCTGGAGAGGGTGCTGATATCGTGGGGCTGATGGACTAGGTGTTGGGTATTACTCCCATAACCTGTTGGTCCTGTGGAATTCCGGGGCTTGGTATGATGGCCGCCGATTACTGAGAAAGTCGAAGTATTCCAACAGAAATATTGATCGGAGGCTGCATTTCCCAATTTAGGGAATCAGCCCGCGGCCTCACTTCATGCGACCCATCGTGAAGAGCGCCACAGTCTGCACTAGGGGATTCCTGATGACGTAGGGGGCGTTTCAAAAGTCGGTCTGGTGCATCATATTCTGAAACTTACAGACAATTTGTGAAACCCCTGCCGAATCTGTGACATGTCACCAGTTATGTTCAGGAACTCCTGCATCTTTCACTCCTTGAAGTTTGAGTCAGCATCACTAGGGAAATAGTATTAGACAAACTAAAAGGGCTAAAGGCTGACAAGTCCCCTGGACCGGATGGCTTGCATC
>JARFOE011142314.1:0-12097 GCA_031763465.1 Squatina squatina
GATCATGGCTGATCATGCAACTCAGTATCCCGTACCTGCTTTCTCTCCATACCCCCTGATCCCTTTAGCCGTAAGGGGCACATCTAACTCCCTTTTGCATAAAGCTAATGAGCTGGCCTCAACAGCTTCCCGTGGTCGAGAATTCCATCGGTTCACAATTCACTTGAGGAAAAAGTTTTTCCTCGTCTCGGTCCTAAATGGCTTCCCACTTATCCTTAAACTGTGACCCCTGGTTCGGCATTTCCACAACAACGGGAACATTCTTCCTGCATCCTCGTCGCAGCTCACACTGCCACCCAGCTTCGTGTCATCCACAAACTTGGAAATGTTGCTTTCAATTCCTCTGTCTAAATCATGAATATATATTGTAAATATCTGGGGCCCCAGCACTGAACCTTGTGGTACCTCACTAGTCACTGTCCGCCATTCCGAAAACGACCAGTTTATTCCTACTCTTTTCTACCTGTCTGCCAACCAGTTCTCTATCCACGTCAGTACATTACCATCAATACCATGAGATTTCATTTTGCACATTAATCTCTTGTGTGGGACCGTGTCAAAAGCCTACTGAAAGTCCAAATACACCACATCCACTAGTTCTCCCTCATCCACTCTGCTAGTTACATCCTCCAAAAATTCCAGAAGGTTGGTCAAGCATGATTTTCCTTTAATAAATCCAGGCTGACGTTGAATTCTCCTGTTAATGCTTTCCAAATGTGCTGCTATTACATCTTTACTAATCAGCTCCAGCATCTTCCCCACTACCGAAGTCAGGCTCACCGGTCTGGACTTCTCTTTTTTCTCTCTTCTTTTTTAAAGAGTGGGGTTACATTAGCTATCATCCAATGCACAGGAACTCTTCCAGATTCTTCAGAACTTTGGAAAATTATCACCAGTGCATAAGCTATTTCTGGGGCTACATCCTCAAGCACTCTGGGATGCAGAATATCAGGCCCTGAGGATTTAGGTGCCTTCACTCACATCAATTTACCTTACATCATTTCCCGAGTAATGAGAATTTCCTTCAGTTCGTCCTTCTCGCTAGACCCACGGTCCCCTAGTTTAGCTGAGCTACAGCTGGCGATGAATAAAGCGTGAGGAACCCAAAGTATAAAGTATCAGCTCACAAATATAAGGGTCTGTGCAGTCTGCTCAACGGCAAACCTCCTCCGTTCTTATTCAACAGAGATTGAAGGGACATGGATGGGAATCAGGTTTTATTAAAGGCACAAATACATGTAATACTTTCTTCCAAATATTATTGTTTCAAATTATTTCACTTTATTTCAAGGCTTACTATGTTGAATCTGAAAATGAGCACCATGGGGTTTTATCTTCAGGACTGATTCTTTTATTCTGAACTTTACAGGCCTAAAGCCATACCGACTGAGGTGGCCAGACCTGTTTAAAGCTCTTGGCGCTGTCGCTGCTTGCAGGCAGGAAAATGTTGATTCCACCCCAGGGCATTAAGTTAATCTACAGCCCACGAACCAGGAGCTCATGAACTGCAAGGTATGTAAGGAAATCAGCCATTAAAAGCCCATTCATTAACCACAAGGCTTGAGACCATTTTATGTTCGCAAAGCGCTTTTATTCCTTGTCAGCTTCTATTCTCTGTTTCCCGGTGTTTCCAGATTGTTTTTGTCTCTCTGGCTCTGTTTATTCTGTGCGTGGCCACCTGCAGTTTGATTTTGAATGGACAACTGTGTCTGTGAATCAGAGAATCGTAAAAATCTCAGCAAAGATGAAGGCCATCGGCACTACTGCTGTTGCCACCTACGTCTCACAAACAAAAATGACCCAGGTTCGAGCCCGGGCATTAACATTAATTTGGAGAATATTTTTCATTTAAATTGAATTCACAAAATTAACCACAGGTTCCTTGTCTTGTGAGCAATTAAGATGTGAATACCGGTCTCTCAAAATCCGGAGTTAGTAAAACCATACAGGGGATAAAACGTCATGAATGATTAAAGTTTGGCAAAATTATTCAATTAAAATTTTTGAAGATTCTGACTGCCCCTCAGTAACCATGTTAGCATTTATCTCATTCTGCTTGACAAAGCTAGTGTGTGCTCACTGACAATTATCCCTCCGCCTCCGCACAGCTTAATTAGTTCCATGTGATAACTTTACAAGATACTGAATTAAGGAAGTCACTTTCCGAAGCTTGGTTACATCATTGACCTGCTGAAAACGAAACAACCAGAAAATGCATTGAAGAGTTCTTAGCAATTGCTCACAAATCATATATTTTCTTCTTTTATTTTTCTAGCGCTTCGCTCTTTTCAACTGTTGACTCTGGATATTCCTTTGATTAAACATGAAAAATATCCAATGACTGTCAGGCCCTGCCTCGGTTAATACCAGGAGATCCAAGCCCCGTTTCAGACCCCGTACCAACCCACGTTAGTTATTCGCTTTTCCCCAGTTCCAGAGCTCAGAGGTTTATTATCCATTGCTGGGATGGATACTGCCACGGACCAAGGCCCAACCTCCTCATGCACTGAGTAAAGGCAAAGAAGAACCCGGGCAGATGATATACCGTTCACAGCATGTCCCAGCAACATTGAACAAGTGCTCTGAATGGAACTTCCTAAATGTGGAAGTGATGATTGCAATTAATGCGATTGTCAGTCAGGATGATTTAGATCGCCAGCTTTTTGGGAGCTGTGGATTCAAATTGCACTACTGACTGTCCTTATTTTTAATTAAGAGCTCATTTTGAATCCACTGTGAAATGCTTGGAGACATCCGCATTGTGTTATGAAATTATTTAAATTTAATTATAAAAGGTGACAGCAAAATCACTTTCCAATTCGTGATTGAATTGAATTTCTGGATGAATTGTAGGTACCCTCTAAAAATCTTTCACTGCTGGTTGCAATTTGTTTCAGTAGAAAACAAGGGATTGGAAATGACAATGCAAACGCCAGGCAGAGCCCACGGTGAGAGAAACTTCAACTTCTGATCAATTTGGTTCTGCAAAGTAAGCGCTGAGGTAAAGCTGGCGCAGATTAATGGCCGAGAAACCCTCACTTACAAGGTCTGCTCACAAATATCAGAGGCAACATATATTCCTCAATGTCTCAATGTCATACCTGCTCCTTTCTTATTCAACACAGGAAGATTATATTGACTGATTATATTTTCTGTGCATGGAATAAGTAACCAGTCCTGCAAAATTTGACAGATAGTGCCCCAAATGTCTTGTGTCATCAGCAGAGAACATGGTGAACAAGACTCCAAAAATACAGTGTGTAAAAAGGGAAATGGATTCACTGTTAACATGCAAAGCAAATAAAAATTATTCAAATGTCGACTCTAAGTGAGCGAGTTTTCATTGTGCAGAACGAGGTTATTGGCTAATTATAAAGCTTTCCCTTGAAAACCAATTCGAAATCATTCGCTTAATTTTAGGCTCGAATCAACACACTTGCGGGGAATAGACTCAAGCCCATACCGACTGAGCTGGATGGGCCTGTTTAAAGCTGCAGCCAGTGTACTGGCGACTAACCCCGGGGGACTAACTTCTCCAAAACATGAACCAGGTGCTCGTGAATTACACGGTTTGTAAGAAAATCAGCCAACAAAATCCCATTCATTAACCAGTGCGGTCCAGGCTACTTTCTGATCGCAAGGAACTTTTAGTCCTTGTCAGTATCTGTTGTATACTGACATAACCGGTGTGTCCCGGTTGTGTTTCTATCTCTGGCTCTGTTCAATCTGTGTGTTGCCAGCTCCAGTTTGATTTTGAACAGATACCTGTGTTTGGCAATTATAGCACGGTCAAAATGTCAACTCAAGATGGAGCCCATTCGCTCCACAGCGGTTGTGAAGTACATCTCACAAGCAAAACTGCCCTGGTTCCAGCACGGGCAGTAATATCATTTTAGAGTTTTTTTTTTATTGAGATGAAGTTCACAAAATTTCCTTGTTTCATAAGACATTAATATTTAACACCAATCTCCTAAAATCCAGAATTGTTAAAATCATATAGGAGAGAAAAATTTATTAACGATTAAAGATTCACAAATTATTAAATTCCAAATATTTAAGTTTCTGAAAGTCCCTCATGACCGTGTTAGCTTTTTGTCTCAGTCTGCTAAACAAGGCTATCCGTTACTCAAAATTGATTGTTCCACAACCACCCCGCCCCTCCCACACAAGTCACCCGCCTCTGCAGAGTTTAATTGGTTACATGTGATATTTTTTAAAAATGAACTAAATACGCCAGTTTCCGAACCTGGGTTGCATCGGTGTGCGGCTAACTAACAAACAGCCAGGAAACAGATTGGCCAGGGAATCATAATTGCTCACGTTTATTTTTTTTCCCTTGTGTTTTTTTCAGATCTTCTCCCTTTTCAGCTCCTGACTGAAGATATTTCTGTGACTAAACATCTCGCAGTCCCTGTTCCATTGAATACCTGCAGAGCTATGCCTCATTTCAGACCCTGAACCAACCTGTTTAGATATTCGCTCTTACCCAGTTCCAGAGCTCAGAGGGTTGTTATCCATCCTTGTGATTCAAGCTACCTCGGACCCGGGACCAAACTCCCTATATACCGAGCACAAATTCAGGAGATGACATCCAGTTCACTGGATGTCCCAGCAATATTGAACAATCGCCCGGAATGAACCGCTCTGAATGTGGAAGCGATGATTTGCAAGTAATTCATTTATCAGTCTTGATGGTCGAGCAGTCTAAGTTTCTGAGTTTGGAATGCAATTTTTTCTTGAGATATTGCTTATTTTCAAATAAGAACTAATTATTAAAGCACTGTGATTTAATAAAATGACTGCACTGTCATTAAACAGGTGACATCCAAATTGTTTCTCTAACTGGGAAATGGACTCCGGATACTGATACGATTGGATGTGATTTGCGAATCATTTAAATGTGCTCTTGAAAATCATTCAATGCTCTTTAAAAAAACACGGCTGCAGTGTATTTTGCTACAATAGAAGGGGATTGACAATTACATTAAAAATGCCAGGCAATGCCCACGGTGAGACAAACTCACACTTCTGATGAAGTTGGTGCTTCAAAGTAACTGATGAGCTGAAGCTCGCGCTGATTAAAAGTGAGAAACCTCAAGATAAATTATCAGCTCACAGGGGCAGTGCAGTCTGCTCAACGTCAAACCCCCTCCTTTCTTATTCAACACAAGTAGAAGAATCACAAACAGGAGGGAGCCACCACAACTTTTAATTAAACCCACAACGACAAGTCACACTTACTTCCAAAACATGTCACAGTAAAATTGTCTCACCTTATTTCAAAGCTCACTGTGTTCATTCAGAAAATGAGCACTATGAGATTTTATCTTTACGAGGGACTCAATTGTCTCTAAATGGCAGAAGTTACGGGTCCTCCAAAATTTGAATAATGGTGCCCAGTTTCCTGTTGCCATCAGCAGTGATCATTTTGAACCAAATTCCAAATATACAGTGTGTGAAATGGGAAATGGTTTAACAGTTAACATGCAAGTCACAGAACTAATTATTCAAATATCGACTCTAACTCAGCTCGATTTCATTATGCAGAAGGTGATTATCGGCAACGTAATGCTGCTTCTCCATGAAAGCCACATAAAAGTTTAGCAGAAACAATTTGCTTAAATCTGGACTGGAGACCAGGACCCTGAATTTAACAATCTCAAGCCCATACCTACTAAGCAGGGCGAGCCAATTTAAAGCTCTTGTCACTGTTGCAGCTTGGAGCCAAAAGCAATCAAAGACTCATTCATTATCAAGAGCTGCTCTGGCAATTTTCTAATGGCAAAGTGCTTTTAGCACTTGTCAATATCTCTTGTATATTCCCCATTGTATACAATTTTTGTTTGACTCTCCGGCTTTGTTTGATCTGCAGTATAATTTTGAACGAATATTTGCATCTGTGAATCATAGAATCGTTGAAATCTACAGCAAAGTATGAGTCCATTCGGCCCACAGTGGTTATCACCTACATCTCACGTGCAAAAAGAAATAGGACTGAGCCGGGGCAGCAGCATTGTTTTCGAGAATAAATTTTATTTGAAATAAAGTTCACAAAATTAGCCCCAGGTTCTTTGTCCCTGAGCAATGGTCATTGTACAGCAGTCTCCTACAATCCAGAATGTGTAAAATCTGACAGGCCATAAAACATCAGCAGTGATTCGAATTTTGGAAATTAATTTATTGAAGTTGAGTCTGTCCCTTAGTAACAATGTTTTCATTTTCGCAATCTGATAAACAGCATTGTTGTTTAATGAATGGTGATTAATTTTCTCCCCTCGAAGAGTTTAGTTAGTTGTAAGTAAATATTCTAAAATGAACCTGGTTTACATCACAGAGCGCCTGACCACTAAACGACCAGGAAACACATTTTAGATTTGATCACAATTGCTCTCATTTCATAGCGTTTTTTCTGGTGCTTTCCAGCTTTTTATCCTTTGCTGATCCTGGATGCAGATATTCCTTTGATTAAACGTGAACATAATGCCATGTCCCGCGATCCCTGGCTCGGTTAATACCAGCAGCTCTAAGCCGCATTTCACACATGGAAAATAGCCATTAATTAGTTGCCCTTCCCCAGTTATAGAGCTCAGAGCATCATTGTCCATCCCTGGGATGCAAGCTACCATGAAGCTGGGGGCAACTCCCCACACATCGAGCACAGGAACCGGTAAAACCCGTGGAGATGAAGGCCTGGTCACTCGGTCTTTGAGCAACATTAAACAAGCGCCTGAATTGGAACATTGGAAATTCGGAAGTTATGAGTTTGCAATTGAAACTTTTGCTATTTATGATGGCCATCCTGTGGAGGCTTCGGTTCAAATCTGACATTACAAACTGATTTTGGTGCAAAGTGTGAAGTGTGTCGGACATGTAATCTAATATAATTATTTCACGTTAATTAAAAACGGTGTTATGAAACTTGCATCCATATCCGGGACAGGAAGACGGGAGGATATATTGATTGGAGTCATTTAAATTTACCCTCTAAAAATCATGCACGACCGATTTGAAAGCACGGTTGCAATTAGTTTCAGTGTAAAAGAAGGGGATAGAAAATGATAATAAAGACGCCAGAGTGAGACAGAGTGGAACTTCTAATTAAGTTGTTTCTGCGAATTAACCGCTGAGCTAAATCTGGCGCCGATTAACTGGAGAGAAACCTCAATATCAGCTCACAAATATATATCAGGGGCAGTGCAGTCTGGTCAAAGTCAAAGAGAAGATTTTTTTAAAAGATGTATCAAAGGAATTCTATTTGTGGCAATATAATATAAGACTGCATTCACTGACAGCTCTTATATCAGCCAGATATTTTCACCTTGAATGAAATATTGCTCCAATATCAGCTCATTTCATCAACACGTTGTATTTTCTACTGTATTTCCTGATGGAAATTGGATGAAAAATTTTCAGAAGTCTGCATCATAGAAGTAATTTAAAAATTGGTTTCAGAAGGAACTTCACCCCGTTCTTCAGCTCCTCTCTGAAATTAGCCTGGGTCAGCACATAAATTAACGTGTTTGTACAGCAACTGAGAACCATAAGCATAAATCCGACCAACTCGACGACATTGTTGTTATTGTACTGAGTGGCTGTTATACGAAGAGTGATAATGTATGCAACTATCCTCGCCCATAACATTATAAAACTGCCAGATATGCTGAAGAGTAAAATGACAGATTTCCTGCGGTTCTCCATCTCTGGATCCTTGTGAATATTTCCATTGCTGCGGCCCCGCAGTCCCCTGCGAACTCTACTGGACATTAAAATATGTCGAGCGGTGAGAACATTGCACAGCAATATCAGCATGAATGGGGCACAAGGGGTTAATATAAGAGTAAACAGGTCAAATGCTGTCCATGCGGGTACAGTGAAAAAGGTCAGTTTCAGGTTACAACCCCGGGGCACATTGTCCATTATATATTGAGGCTCATGTACAAAGTACCAGGGAATGTTTACTGAAAAGCTCAACACACTAAACACACCGATAACCACAGCTGCCGTTTTCTCAGTGCAATATTTTGTTTTCAGCTTCTGGCAACAAATGGCCACAAAGCGATCGAAGGTAAAAACCACTGTAAACCAGACAGAAGCTGAAGTGACTGCAAAGATCAGCGTGTAATTTATACGACACTTAGCGTGAATGGACAAGAATGAAACAGGGAAATACATTTCAACAATTCCCGTCAGGATCACGCCATAAATAACAACCAGGAAATCGGCCACCGCCATGGCCACCAGGTAGCGAGTGATGCATTTGGAGAGACGACACTTTCCTCGGGCCAGGATCACAATCGCCACCCCATTAGCTGTAAGAGAGAGGGGTGTGTGATATTTTCTGCTGAGATTCACAGTACGTCTGCATTAAACAAAGAACAGTGAGTGCAATTTCATTTTGCTGTTGTACCGAGTAATGCAAAATAATCTGCTTATCTGGGCAGTTTTTTCAGACACAAATGCGTTTTTAAATAAAAACAGAAATGCAGTGTCAGTAGTTCATTGGATAATGAATAAGTAACTCCATAAATAAAGCAACTACGTCTTACAAGCAGGGAATATGAAGTAATAATAGTAATCTCAAGGCACTGTAATGAGGCTCGCATACTTCGGATTCCGTACCAGTGTAAAGCAAAGAAAAGGAAAAGCAATGAGGCTGATGGTTTATTGACATTGGCTGGGTTCAAGGTAAAATGGGGGCTGGAGAGATTGAAGGAGAAGTGGGGACTCGAAGTTCCAATGGTGATTGTGCGGGGTGCAGATGCAATGGGAACAGGGTGGGTGAATATCCAATAAGGACTGGGAAGATTATTTGTGCAATGGGGAGTGGGCTGGGTATTGATGCGATGCCGACTGGTCGAAGTGAAGTTGCAATTTGGAATGGACGATTTGAAATTGCAATGCCAGATGTGCAATGGGCACTGAGCAGGTTGATGTTTGAATGGAGATATTGTGGGGTGGATTTGCAATACAGTCTGGGCGGGGTGACGATATAATGGGGAATGGGTGGGGCAGAGGTGCAGTGGGGCCGAGACAGGCTGAAAATGAAATGGTGACAGGGCAGCTAACAACTGTAATTGGGGCAGTGAACTTCTATTGACACAAAATGGTTCATTTAAAATGGGGGCTTGGTACAGTGATGGAACAATGGAGACTCGGCAGATTGAATGTGCAATGGGGACAGCCCAGGTGATGATGAAATGGGGACTCGGCAGATTAACTCCACAGTGAGGATTAGGCAAGGTGGTGATGAAATGCGGACTGGGCAAAGTGAAGTTGTTTTGAGGATTGGACTGGAGGAGATTAAATGGAGTTTGGGAGGGGTGAAGGTGAAATGCAGATTCGGCAGTCTTGGATGCAATCGTGACTGGGCGGATGGAGGTACAATTGGGTTTGTTTGGGTGCACGTTCAACTAGTACTCTGCTGGAAGAAGGTCTACTGGAGGCAAGAAGGGGTACATTTGCAAATTATACTGGGGAGGGTGAATTTCAATGGGGGCTGCATGTTATTTTTCCTCATACGCACGGGTGTGTGCGTTGCTGAAAAATCCATCATGAATTGTCCATCTCTAATTGGCCTTTGGAATGTATGGTTACCAACTTTCTTGAGCAACTGTATTCCAGGCATTCTAATGCTTCCCTCTTGAGCATCCCTGCTAAAATCGATCAGTGATTGGTGCCCTTGTCCTCTGTTGCCTCGGCCCCAAGCTTTGGAATTCCTTGCCTGAGCGTCCCCGCTTCTCCACATCTCTTAACATGCTCCTTAAAACCTAACTCATTGATCAAGCTTTGGTCACCTCCCCGAATTTCTCCGTTTGCGGCTCGGTGTTCCTGTTTTATCTCATAAAGGTCCTGTGAAACATCTTGGGAGCTTGCAATACGTTATTGGCGCTATATAAACACAAGTTTTTGCTGTTGTAGTTTTCGTGAAAGTAGCCCCACTCTGCTGTTGAAGAGGATGGTTCAGAATTTTGAAACCGCGACGCTGAAGGAATGGCGATACACTTCCAAGTCAAGCTGGAATGAGGATTTGAAAAAAGTGAGAAGATAGTGGTTTTTGCATGCCCTTGATCTTCTAGTTGGTCGAGGTCATGTATTAGGATGTGCTGTTGAAGAAGCCTTCTCCAACTGCTGGAATCCATCTTGTTGATGATACACACTGCCATTATGGTGCGCTGATGGTGGTGAGCTTTACTTGACAAATGGACAGATTGGAGTTCAATAGAAAATGGGCAGGCTTATGTAAAGTCAGGATTGGAGAGAGTGGAATTCCAATGATGAGTGCACAGAGTGGAGTTACATTGGGAAATGGATGGTGTGAAGTTACAATGGAAAATGAACGAGGAGTGGACAGAGTGGAGTTGAAATGGAGACTGAGTGGAGTGATGGTGCATATTGTGACTTGGAAGGGTGAAGGAGCAATGGAACCTAGTGACTGGAGAGAATGTGCCTGGAATGTAGACTGGGCTGTTCAGGATATAATGATAACTGTGCTGTGTAAAGGTGTATGAGTGATGGGCTGAGCTAAAATAAAATTAGGAGGACTCATGCAGGGTGAAGGTACAATGAAGATTGGGCAGGGAGAAGACATGTCTGGGTTGGGCAATGGTTCCATGCAGCCTAGATAGACTAAAGGTGTGATGGTAGTCGTTGGAGCAAAAGTGCCGTCAGGGCTGCAATTGGTGGGCTGAAAGTACAATGAGGATTGTGCAGGCTGGAAACGCAGTTCAGACTGTGGCGGGCGAAGATTCAATGGAACCCGGATAAGGTGAAGGAGCAGTGTGGACAGAGCATGAGGAAGATGCACTGAGAATCATGATGATTGAAGGCACAATGCTGACAAAGTTTGGTGAAGGTGGAATTCGAACACGTGAAAACAAAGGCTTAAGTCCAGGGTTTTTTTTACACTTTCTCAGGAAACCATTGCGGTTCAGAAAACATGTGAGTTTCCACTTATTGATAACGCTGTTGAATCTGTGTGGGTGGAATAGTTAGAAGTAAGTGATGAGTCGTAGAACATGTTGCATCATTGTGGGATTTGTAGAGGTTGGCCCAATGCGGGATAAGACGGAGCCAGTGGAACTGAACAGCGCCCACTGAAGCAAAAGCAGCGCATTTGGTGAGGCAGTGGGAGTGAAGGAGAAATCACGACTGGAATCAGGGACGCAGCTGACAAATTAAAATAGGCCAGAGAGAGGGAACTACGATTTGGAGGAAAGGTGATCTGTAATTCAGAAAAAAAACAGCTTAAACCATGAGTTAATAAATATTGCAACTCATGTTATTTTATGTTGATTTTCTCAGTACCACCAGGACTTCTGTATTATTTTGGTAAATATATTTGTGAAACCTCAGTCAACGTTCAGTTAATTTTAGCAATAAAGCTGACTGGTTAAAAGCACAGATTGATGTAAACAGGTACAATACAATTGTGATTACTGTGACATGGCTGCAGGGTGACCAAGGCTGGAAACTGAATACCAATGGTTTTTGATGTGTAGGAAGGACAGGCAGAAAGGAAAAGGAGGTGGGGTGGCGACATTGAAAATGGATGAAATCAGCGCAATAGTGAGGAAGGATATTGCTCAGAAAATCAAGATGTAGAATCGGTCAGCGTGGAGATAATAAATGACAAGTGGCAGAAACAATTGTTGGGTGTTGCCTCCAAACAGCAGTGGCAAAGTAGGGCATGTAATTTAACAGGAAATTAGAGATGCCTTAACAAAGGGTACAACGGTAATCATGGATGACTTTAATCTACAAATAGACTGGCTAAATCAAAATAGCAATAAAACTCTGGAGGTTAAATTCTTGCAGTGTATACGAGATAGTTTTTTGGGCCAGTACATTGAGGAAGCAACGTGGGAACAGGCTATCTAAGATTTGGTAGTGTATAATGAGAACGCCTAAAATAATAATTTTGTTTTGCATGGGCCTTTAAGGAAGAATGACCATGGCACAACAGAATTCTTCATCAAATTTGAAAGTGATGTAGTTCAATCCGAAAATTAGGTCCTCAATCTGAGCAAAGGAATCTATGAAGGGACGAGGGGCTAGTTGCCCAGGCTCGATTGGGAAAATTCCTTTACAGGCATGACAG